>QZLH01000375.1:36191-82785 GCA_003833135.1 Oehlia diaphana | reverse complement strand
GGAATCTACAAAAAAAAAAGTAAAAGAATGTTAATAAACATTCTTACATAAAAAAAACAAAAAAATACTTTAGAGACACTTACCCGTCTCCATTTCCAAGTTCCAGGCCAGAATTTACAAAGAAAAAGAATGATGTATTTTAAAATTGCGCAATGCAATTCAGTTGTCCAGATAAAAAAAGATTATCAGATGATTTGTACTACTGTCCAATAATCTAATCCGGATCATTAATAACCGTCAAATTAACCGGCCGATAAAAAATAAAATGTTCTTTTTAAAAGATTTTATTAATGAAAAACTGATTTTTTTTTACTTTTAGTAATAAGAAGAAATCGGTTTCTTTATTAGTTAATTAAAAAAATTACATATATTATAAAAAATTATTCTTTTTTTTGCAGGCAATCCACAAATCCGCAAATAATCTGCAATTTCGTAATTAATTGCAGAATTACGGATCATTTGCGGAATTGCAGAAAAATTGCGGATTTGTGGCTAATTACGGATTGTGGATTTGCACTTCTGAAATCTGCAAATCTGCAATATTGCGGATCCGCAATGTTCTGCAATTGTCCAATTACGGCACCATCCTTACTCATAAGCATCTTTAATTCATATATGAATTCTGTCTTCATCACGAAAATATATGATTTTATCATTTATGAATTATGACAATGATTTCATAATTCTTAATCACAGTAATTATAACAAATTATATTAAATTATAATACTAAATTATTACTTTATCTTGAATATATATATAATAAATTAACCTTTATTTTAGTATTATAGAGGTTTTAGTAAATTTTTATCCATGTTACTTTCAGAAATTTCTGATCATCAAATCATTTACAACACCTTAATCTTGGATGTTATTTAGACATTATAATCCTAGATATTGAGATAATCACGTGATTGGAAGAATAATTATCCAGAGGATAAATAATATACCAAATGGAACATAAATAAACATTCAGCCGATAGAAGAATATTTAACTGAAATAATTAGAAAATATATTAATATAGTTACACAATAGTTATTTATAGTAATATTTATTTATAGTTTAGTTATTTATAATTAATTATTTATATTATTAGATTAGTTATTATTAGTCTAGTATAAATAGACTAGTATTACGACAATAAAATGACATAATGTTAAAGGAAATTTTATGGAAATTTAATTTATGGATAGTCTGGATAATTTTTGGATAGTCTGAATAATTTATGGAGTTTGGACAATTTATGGACAGCCTGAACAATTTATGGACAGTTTGGACAAATAATGGAAAATGGTAAATTGTGATAGAAAATGATAAATTGTAATGGAAAATTTTAAGTTTTAGATGGATAATTAAGAGATAATCAATTTATTAGTGTAACTTAAAAAGATATTTAAGATCGAAGTTTTAGCTTTAGTTGAGGAAGAGCTGGTGAGAGTTCAGCTAGCAAGAATTAAATTAAAATCAATTAATCAATCAAGTTGTTAATAGAGAGTTACTAATATGGCTTTATATTAGAAAATGGTTAACAATTAATAAAATCAATATTTAAGATAAACTTAATGAAATAAATAAAATCATGTTAATGAATAAAGTACATTGAGGGAAATTATCGCAGTTTGAAATTTTAAATAAATTATAAACAATAAAATCTAAACCAAGCAAGGATATATGTATTTGTGAATGATGAATTTAGTCTATCGGTATGTGGCAGATACCGGTAACAACATGATAGAATTGAAATAAAGATTTTTTTTGATTTTATCAAGTGAAGTATCCTAGTGAATTAGAACTGAAATATATCAAAGTCTCCTAATGAGAAATTTTAAACAAAAGATGTTATTTGTAATCTGTAAAGAGCATTAATATTTAGGAAATTAGCTCGTTTCAGAAATTGGACACAGAACTTGTGCATACTTCTTCTGCTTTGATAAATTTTGATTCTTGAAAAAAAATTTCTTCTGTATCAATCATTTCATTATTATATAAATTTGAAGAGTAGCAAACACTTGAATTAAACTTGTTATTTTTTTGAAACATTTTAAAGTCTTTAATATTCCAAGATACAGTAAATGTAGTAAAACTTACAATAATTTTACAACTTTTTGAAATAGCATGTAATGATGATGATTGGTTAAAGAAATTAATGGTTAGATAAATAGTTTTTCACTTTTCTTTAGGGCTTTGATCAGTTTCGGTAATTACCGAACTGAACTGATCAGTTTCAGTATCAGAACGGTTTTGGTATTCTGATTTACTGAACCGAACCTTTCAGTAAATTTACCGATCAGTTTTGGTAACTTTGGTTTTAGTATCAGTTTTGCGATTTACTGAACCGATTTACCAAACTGATATTTTCGGTATTAGTTTCAGTAAATTTTACTGATCATTTCGGTAAATTTACTGAACTAATTTGCCAAATGTTTTGTGACTTTTTTTTGATAAAAAATGTCGTGAAATGTTTTTCATAGTTAATTTATTTATAAAAAAACGTTTTGTAACATTTTTTTTGACAATTTAATAAAAACGTTGCGAAACATTTTTATTAGTTAATTTATTTTAAAAAAACATTTTGAAACGTTTTTTTTTGATAATTTAATGAAAACGTTGCAAAATGTTTTTATTAGTTAAATTATTTTAAAAAATAACATTTCACAACGTTTTTTTTGATAATTTAATAAAAAACATTGTGAAATGTTTTTATTGGTTAATTTATTTTAAAAAAAAACGTTTCGCAACATTTTTTTTTGACAATTTAATAAAAATGTTGTGAAACATTTTTATTAGTTAATTTATTTTAAAAAAAAATGTTTCACAACGTTTTTTTTGATAATTTAATAAAAAACGTTGTGAAATGTTTTTATTGGTTAATTTATTTTAAAAAAAAACGTTTCGCAACATTTTTTTTTGACAATTTAATAAAAATGTTGTAAAACGTTTTTATTAGTTAATTTATTTAAAAAAAAAAGTTTCACAACTTTTTTTTTATAATTTAATAAAAATGTTGTAAAACGTTTTTATTAGTTAATTTATTTTAAAAAAAAACGTTTTGCAACTTTTTTTTTTAATAACTTAACAGAAAATGTTACGAAACATTTTTTACTAGTTAATTTATTAAAAAAAAACGTTTCGCAACATTTTTTTAATAACTTAACAGAAAATGTTGTGAAATGTTTTTTACTAGTTAATTAATTAAAAAAAATGTTTTCGTATGTTTGAAACATTGCAAAAACGTTAAAAACTAAACCGATAATGAATTGGTAAATTAGTTCAGTTTTTACTTGATCAAAGAATCTATTGTAACATCAGACAAGCGAAATCTTGATTGATACTTATATATTCATATTAGTATCCAAGAATCTGCGTAATTAATATTTGTATTAGGATATACAAATTCTGAATTATTGTCAAAGTCGGGGGTAGCGAATTGTTCAACTGGGGTTTCATTGTCACTCAAAAATGTGATATCATCATCTAGAGAAATACTGTGACATTCACATGATATGCATCCGATATCACATTTACCAGTCAGTTTTGGTATTGATGATTACTGAAACTGATTAGTTTTGGTAATTAACAATACTGATACTGATCAATTCGGTTCAGTTTCAATTTTGGCAAAAACTATATCGAACTGAACCAATCGGAGCCTTACTTTTCTTGATAAAATGAATATTGAAAATTGATAAAAGAGTATCAAATGCAGATGATTTATATGTTTTTAAAGGAATTGCTGTATATGATATTAAAAATTTGATTGATGGTATTGATGATTATTCAGTGATCACTTATTCAAATCAAGCATATTTTATTACCTTTTTATGAGCAATAATAAAATTAAAAATATTCACTTTGCCATTAAATGTTATAGGCAGAAATCCCACTTTAGGGAAAAATATTGCTTTTAAGTCCTAATATTACGGACGAATTTTATACAATGTTTGAAATGCTTATTAGTCCTAAATTTCGTGGAGAAAATAATGGATAGTAACTATACTTTTGAATTGGTTTGTAGTATAGAAAGAATTCTTTTTAATTTCTTCTTCTTATAATCTTTCTTAATATTTTTTACCCATAATCTTATTTGATTATCTTGAGGAAATTATAATCATTATTTCTGTTTGACAATAATTTACAATCAACTTCGTTAAGTTACAAGTTTTTTTTTAGATATATCAATTAATTATTTAGTTATGTTTATATTGAAATCAATTTAAGTGAACAAATCAATTTATGACTTATATAATATGTAGTTATTATTTGTTGCTGACTTAGCCAAGTCTTTAAAAAACTTGTTGTCATCTGATCACCATGTTGAGGTGCAGCAACATTGATCAGAGAAAAAGGAAAAGCGAAGGAAAGGAGAATGAAAGGGAAGGAAAGAACGAAGGAAAAGAGAAGAATGAAGGGAAAGGGAGAATGTAAGGGAAAGAGGAGAATGAAGGGAAATAGGAGAACGAAGGGAAAGAAAAGAATATAAAGAAAAGGAAAAAATGTAAAGGAAAGGGGAGAATGATAGGAAAGGAGAGAAGTAAGAAAAAGGGAAAAACGAACACTATAGACATCTTTATGTAGGAAAGAGAAACAATATTTGAATTCCAAATAACTATATCAAAAGGACGCTTCACGTGTCTATGATCAAATTATTTTTTGTCCACTGTTACCTTCTGTAATCAAACATTACTTGTCACTCACTTTCAATTGTTCATAAATACTTCATCTCCTGTAATTGAGAAATATATGCCTACTGTTTTCTTTAATAATAAACATATCTACTCTATTGTGAATCGCAAAATAATTATATCTGTTATCAAATATTTTTGTAATTATTTGAGCATTATTGAATCCAATTATTACAATGCCTTGGATATGTGTAATAATTTTATCAAACTGATATTACCATCATTTGCTATAACTAACTCCAATTTTATTTGTTATTCAGAATATATAAGTACATTAGATGTAGCAATCGATTTCCAGTACATGGAAAATAAAAAAATATATTCTGTTCCATTATAGACACAAAAACCCTTATTTTTTGCATAGAAGATTCACCTCCATTTTTTGAATATTTGATACCACCCCCATTTTACTGAAATAACATTTGTTATTTATGTCAATTGTTACTGCATTCTTATCAACCTAGAAGTAACTCATAACTCAAGAATGTATTTCATATATCTGTTGGTAACCTTTTATGGTAGGTTGAATTGATATGATTGATATGGTAGTGTAATTACTATAACCTTGAGAGAAACACACTCATATGATCTTGTTCCAGTAAAACTACTTAGCTATCAGTGCCTATTTTTTTGATTACCATATAATAATCCTGTAATGTATATTTTGTAATAATTGACAATATAATTGCTATTATAATTTAATATATATTAAAATATCATATTACAATGAAATGTAAAAAAATAATAATTTTGTAATATATGACAATTATCCTTTTATATTAGTTACAATATTAATATTAAATATCATACTTGTTAATAGACTTATTAATATATATGTTATTAAATATGATATTTACATGACATGTCAAAAATTCCTATTAATATTATTTAAAAAGCATTATAAAATACTACCAAAAAAATCACTACTGATAGCAAAGTAGCTAACATTTTGATTAACATTATCTGCGATATATAATTCAGCATTAATGGTATTTACTTGAAATTTTCAGAATATGTGTAAATAATTAGTATGCACAGATTTACTTATAAAATAAAAGACAATTTAATTAATAAATAAAAATGTTTACTTATAAGAAACTATTCACAATTAGTATCTGATACGCATCAGCTGTCATCTAACACAAATCGACACCTGACGCATAACATATATGCTATATAAATAGTTTGCATAACTGATAATCATTTAAGAACCTCTGTTATACTTATCTCATTAGTTCTATTAGCCCTATCAGCTTACTGCAATTCAAATCAAACTAAATCACAATTTGAAATTATTCAAGTTGAACTAAACTGATTCAGTTTTAAACTAAAAGTTAAGCTGAATTAATTCCATCTGCCTAGTTCAGCACAGTTTGACTTACGTAATTTGGACTTAACAACACTATATTTACCCATCAAGATAATTCAAATGATGGTAAATATATATTGATCAGGTTAATATTGGCTAAATTAAATATTTTTTTTGAATTTTTAACTATTTATTATACTAGAGTTACTAGTTGTACAAATTATAAAATTTTTATAGTAAGCATTTTCATATTTGCAAAAAATTCTGAAAAGTATGAAATGTAAGAGTTTGATTATTATAACTGTAAGTACAATATAATGTTATATTAATATATAATAATCTGCATAATTTGGTAAAATAAATACTTTTGGCTAGAGTTCTGAATAGGTTGATTAAATTCAGGAAACCTGACAGGTTAGCTTGAATTTATCAGGTCAGGTTTAGCAATTGCAATTCAGTATCAGTTCAGGTTATAATATAAATATAATCTGAATAATCTGTTGACCTGAAACTATAATTTTATATAATAAGTGAATCATAGCATTATAATTCACTTTTTATATTGATTTTATATAATAAAAGTGAGTTGCAATATTGGAATTCACTTTTTTATATTGATTTTATATAAAAAAAGTTAGTTACGATATTGCAATTCACTTTTTTATATGATTTTAATATAAAAAAGTGAATCGTAATATTTCAAAAAAAATGTTTTGCACCATTTTTTTTTTATATTTTAATAAAAATCCTGAAAATTTTCAGGTTTCAGTTCAGGTCAGGTTAAACAGATAATCTGATATAATCTGATCTAATCTGACCTGAAAATAAATTTCAGATCAGGTTTATTTATATTAACCTGACCTGATCTGATCTATTCAGAACTTTACTTTTGGCCATCCTCTATATATTCTATATATTTAGTTTGTTCTGCATTGTATTGATATTTTTATTGTTTATTTGTCTTTGATTTTATTAAAATATTTAAGAAAATAACAAATTGAAGGATATAATAATAATAAGGGTAAAGATAAACCTAGCACAAATGCTAACTTAAGGTATGCACATTATTTTATATTAAGTATATTTAAATAACATTATTCCCTTTATTTAAAATATAATATTTTTGTAGTTTATGGACCAATACTAACTATGAATATCATAAAAAAGTTGATATTTTTCGTCAATTAATTTTACAGACAGCCTAATGTTTATCATGAATATTGCTTTCTGATATGTTATGTACTTATATGCCCAATAATCAAATAATTCCATTTCAAAATTTTCAAGGAATCAAAATCAAACGAAAAAAAATGTTGCATAACATAAAATAACAGCAGGATAGTTAACAGCAGGATGTTATTGCTATGCATTTTATTTATTACTGTTATATTATTGTACAAAAGATTTTAATGTGATATTTGCTATTACTTTATTTTTACTGTTAATTTCTATTTTACATTTTATATTATTGTATTATTGTAAAAAATTTTTTTAATATAATATTTGCTATTATATAATTATATAATTTCGTTGATTCTATATGAATATCTCAATAAACTTTGCAAAAAAAAATCTGAAGAGAGGTTAGTTATTTCAAGGGAGCAATCTATAATTCTGAAGTAAATTAAACTGAACAGGTAATAGTAAATCAGAAGTATGTTTCCAATCAATCTTAAAAGAACGCGAAGGTAAAAAGAATAACGATCATTTTATTAATTTATTATATTTAATATTTTGCTCATTACATTCGTTATATTTACTACTTTATGTCGTCTATAATATGTTCAGCTTTCACCTCGAATTTTTAACATTTAAAAAACTAGTCTATTAATATCTTTTTAACCGATTACTTGTAGTCGATTACAGAAGAAAACGGTTGACAAATAATTCAATAATGGATCGTTTCTTAATGCATTCGTTTATGGATTCGCTTAAAACTCGGACAGAAATATTGAACATACTGTATGTTATAGTTAGTTTTGTATACGAAGGATGCTTTATTTCATTGCTTCATCAGATACCGAAAAAACGTACATCTTATGATATAGATTAACCGATGAGTTTATTTCTCACGTAAAAACGGACTATTTCTTTAACCTTTTTTACAAGTACCACGTTTTATTACTTTTATAGTAATGTTTTTATGCGAGCCCATTGAGTTTTCATCTGTTATTTGATCATCTATCTGTTGTTAAATATCGACAAAAATCTCTCAAGAATTTTCCTATTTCTTTTCATTTCTTTCATTGACTGCCTGGTTGTATAGTGCAATTAATCCCGATTTGCCATCTATAACAATAATTTTTCTTTCGAGTTCGGACAAGCGATCACCACTCCATTCTATATGTGGATTTTCATCATTGCTTAGAATCATATTATCGTAAAAGATTGTCTTATGGAAATACAAACCTTCATGTAATATGCAATAATTTTTGATAATTATTTTCGAAATGTAACTTATCATCAACTCTGATTCCTCTAACACATAGATATATGAAGACTTCTGGTCTAAGACTCTAAGTACCAAATCCACACAATAAATGATAATGAAAATGCCGAAAATAATAGAGCTAGAAAAAAATGACTCTATGACACTAGAGTTGAAAATGGAATGAAGAAAACGGTTCTATACCAATAGAAAATAAGGCTTCAGACCTGGATCATGTTTATTATTATCTTATTAGTTATTCTTTTATATATTATACTTCTATATATTATTCTTCATACGTACTAATGAGATTCGTAATCTGTTCGGATAAGTCTCGAATCAAAGTCTTTAATTATTTTATTTCATGAAATAAGTTTATCTGACGAAACCTTAGGAGGACAGAAGTAGGGATTGGAATCGATTAATCGAAAATCGACAAAACATAGTAAAATCGATTCTCGAGAATCGATTCTCAGCAATTTTTTACATATAAGTTAACCTAACTCCAAAGTAAGTTTTCATGCCGGCCAAGTGCTGATTATTTTTGCTGAATATTTTTGCTGAAATTAGAAACTGATTCAAAGTCAGGTTGGTCGTCTATAAGAAAAATCTTGTAAAGATTCGATTTTCGATTCCAATCCCTAGACAGAAGAGTAGTGTTACAGGATGCAGAGCTACTTGCTCAAATAATAGCTGTCACGAGAACAACATGAAAAAAAGTTTTGAAAAATCCGTCTTTTTATATTTGGATGATGCGCACGCATACTATGTGTTAATATGACGTTGTAAAATACTCTCATTCCTTTATAAATCAATACAAGAAACTAAAAAAGAAATAAACCGAATTATTTCATAATCAGATAATTTATTTTTAATTTTTAAATTAAGAAAGTAGAGTACAAATTTCAAGCCACTAGATAAATTTTTTTTGTTCTTATGTTTTAAGGTTTATTAATCTGGTGTTATTTCTTTGATCTCGTCGTTCTGGGAATAATATTACAATTCTTAAAAACGTTATTATACTACCTTCCTTAAGGTATAGACTATATTACTTAGGCTCACGACTTACTATCATCACCCTCTCCAATAGGGATATTACTGTTATTTAAAGTATCAATAGTACCACTTAATTCTTTCCTTAACACTTCAATGTCGCTTCCCAGTCCATCTAAATCTTTTTGAGATTTAATTAACTGTTCATTGACTCTTATAAAATTAGTAATAATTTCGTAAGTATTTGAAACAACCTCTGATGATGCATCATCAACCTTGTTTAAATTACCAAGAAAGGTTGGTGATAAAATTTTTGGAATTGGATCTACTAATTGAGAATTATATTATATGATATCGAAATTTTTTAACAATGCCTGTAAAAAAAAAATTTAAATTATACTTGGAGCCGGTCCTTCATCTGTTGAATCCTCAGTTTTAACTATTTCTAATACGTCTATTTTCTCTCCAATATGTGTTTGATGATATGTTTGTAATCTCGTTAAATCTGAGAGAATGTCTGTGAACGATAATTTTGTGGGTGGTGTTGGTAAACTTGACTTACGTTTAAACATTTTTTTTTTTTAAAAAAAAAAGTGGATTACTCGTCATATGATTATTGTATATATGTATGAAATTAGACACATAAAATGATCGACGCTATATTTTGCTGATATGTCGTCTCGAGAAAAATTTACGCAAGGAGTTTCATTATTATTTAAAACTCAATGGACAGCATTAAAATTAGCTGTAGATATGCAATGGGGAGGACACGATTCCGAAGATAAAAGAGATTGGTTAATTGATGTTATTGTGGATTATTTTAATAAAAGTAATTTCTATTTAAATTTTCATTATACATTCAATTATTAAAATTTTTTCTCTAATATATATATACGTATATATTCTATGTATAGATGGTAAAAACACAGACGTTGATGATTTAGAAACTATTTTGAATCAAGTTATGACCGATGAATTTAATACTTTATTGGAAG
The DNA here is from genome assembly GCA_003833135.1 of Oehlia diaphana. NCBI lineage: Eukaryota > Fungi > Glomeromycota > Glomeromycetes > Glomerales > Glomeraceae > Oehlia > Oehlia diaphana. The sequence goes on along the minus strand of QZLH01000375.1, from coordinate 72,379 downwards.
ATGATTCAGCATATCAAGTATGAATAAATATTCTCGAAAAAAAATTGTATATATATTACAATTAATTAATTTTTTTTTTTTTTAGATATCTCAAGACCTAATTAAAATATATTATGAATGCATTCAAGGAAATTACTCAACAGTAGATTTACTACAATCAAAACAAAAATCCGTTAAACAAAACTCGAAGAAAGCAAAAAATTATGAGGACGATGAGGACGATGAGGACAGTAGTGATGAATATGATGAAAAAAGTCTAGAAAATGGAGAAAGCTCAACAATGGAAAGTGATGAGATAACGAGCATAAATAACTCAACAATAACTACAAAATTATCAAAAAATAAACCTATAATCGACGATGATGGATTTACTTTAGTAACTAGAAAACGGTGATTAAATTAATTAAATTAGCAATATAAATTTAATAATATTCTCATTTTTTTTATTGTAAATTATTATATTTATTTTTAATAAATTCTTGACATTCTTCTTTGCTACTATTGGGATATTCTAATTGCCATTCCATAATTGAATTCAATATGTCTCTAAAATTTGGACCCGGTTTAATTTTCAATAATTTCTGAATATCTTTTCCCTGTGCATGCGGAAAAATTTCATTTGGATAAGTAAAAAAAAAAATACTATTAAAAGAAGTAAATATTACTTACATTCAGCAAAGGTTTTTCTCTATAAGCATTTTCTAGTTTTAATTCATATATCCTTTCAATGAATTTAGTATATTTATTGTTAATTTCTTTAATTTCTTTATCTTCTTTGACTTGATCCATATACGGTCTCAATTCATTAGATAAAGCAAAGAGTAAAGTCGTTGGCCATTCAGAATTAAGTTCACGTATGCATAATCCTATTATTAAATAAATAATTTCTTTTCTAAGCTTTTTTTTTTAAAAAAAAAAACCATATATTGAACACAATAAATAGATAAATAAATACCGAGTCCGCGCCTATCGGTTAGAACTTCGTTATTTTGACTAACCGCTTTTGTCACAAAATCGACTGAAGATAAAAGTTTTTTTACTTTGTTAACATCATCATTCGAAAACTATATTATTTTAAATCATCCATTTAGACTTCTTTAATTTGACAAATTCATCAAATTCATATTATATCATACCTTTATACTTTCTCGAATTACATATTGATACGCTGGTTGACTATTTCCCTTTTCCGTATATGTCATATCCTTATAGGGTAACGTACAAGCTGCCAAATATAACGCTCTTTTTTCATTCTCATTTAATTGATGAAATATAATATGAATATCGTAATCTTTGCTTTCATCCGAAAGCAACCTAATAAAACATAAGATAATAAATAAGCTTATATTTAGTATTAAATATTCAAATAAACTCATACCAACTAAGAATTTTTGCTACAATTAAACAATTTTTTGGAGCTCCAAGATTTCCAGATACAATGTTTTCTTGCGGTGGTGGTGAAAATACAACATCATATAATCCTAAATTAACGATCAAATCGATGGCTTGAACTGGATCAGGTCCTAAAAAAATAATAATAATAGTTTAAAATAAAATAAAAGATTTACAAATATAGAAGCAAAACAAATATGACAATATAAACCTTTAATCATTTTATCAATTTCTATCCCAACCCTCTCACGACTTATTTTCTCATTTAATGCCACCTATTTGAACGTTAAATTAATACATGGCTGACGCACGAATTATCCCACATGAGAACCTACTTTGATACTCTCATCTTTTAAAATAACATCTTTCACATCATCAACAATTTCAAAATGAAATCTACTTGCGAATCTTATACACCTTAATACGCGAAGTGGATCATCTTTAAATGTTTTACAGGAAGAGAGTGGAGTACGAATTAATCCTTCACTCAAATCTGATATACCCTTTTATACCATATAATATTAATTAAGATTCGCATTATTTTAATCATAATTTTTAATTTTTTTGAATACCTTTTCAGTGAAATCTTCTACTTGACCTGTATGTATATTATAAAATAATGCATTTATTGTAATATCTCTACGATAAGCATCTTCTTCTGGAGTTCCATATTCCTTTTAAAAAAAAAAATCATAATGACAAAGAATTTCCATTTAAAAATTTCTCCTCACGTCTCTTAATTTCATAATACTTACAAGGGAAACAGGAATTCTACTATCTTCATATATTTCTTTTCTTAGATTAACAAAATCAATATCTAAACCACAAAGTTTCATTGTAGCTGTTTCTAAATGTTTAGATTTTTCGGGATTCGACCCTATTACGTGAATATTTACTTGATTATTATCTCCTTCCTTTTCAAGAAATTCTTTAATATAGTTTGCAAAATCAAACCCTGTTAATGAATTTATTGCAACATCTAAATCGTGACATTCAAGTTGGAGTAGCTATTTCCAAAAGAATTCAGAATCAAATCAAATACAAATTTTTCTTATTTATAAAACAAAAAAATAAACATTACTTTATCTCGAACCCAGCCACCAGCTATTCTAAGCTCAACAAGGGGTAAATTTTTAGTTTCTTTTAAATATGTAGTAACTTTTCTCAATATATTACATATTTCTGACTCTTGTTCTGTAAAATCAATACTCATTTCTTTGCCGGATTGCTTTTGCAGTCCTAATGAAACATGTGGCAAGCTTTTGCTCAAGGTACTACCGCTACCAGCAACAGAAGTTGTAACCTCCCCAAGTTTTACCCCTTCAACCTCTCTGTTAACTGAGTAAGGCTTATACCTTTGTAAAGGTTTTTTTAGGTTAGCTGGTTCAGACGGCACCTTTGCAAAGTTTGGTTTATAAACAAATGAATAAATAGTAAAAGGTTTGTAATGATATCGAAAAAAAATCTTCGAAACTTTAAAATTTCTTTTCATGATAGACGATCCTGACATGATGATCAACACTAGATTATTTATGTAATGCCGATCATAACAAAGATCGGCATTGGTACGACATAAAACATTGAAACAAGTTTCAGATATAAACCTTTTTTTTGGTTCGTTATTTTTGTCTTAAATAATTTAAAATATTACATGGAATTTGTTTATTGCAAAGTCAAATTTTCACTATAACTCTTTCTAACTCTTCTAATTCCCAAGTTATTAATTCATAGAATACAATTTAAAAGAAAATTCTAATAAAAAAAATCTTTACAAGTTTTTGTGAGAAAGAAAATATTAAATAACCCATCTCTAATTACGTGAATAATGAAAAGGTTAAATATATGTATATGTAATCGGTAAGAAGGAATTATAAGGTACAAAGAAAATGGAATTGATGGTGTTGGAAAGTAAAAAAATTATAAGTTAAATAGGAATAAATTTTTAAAGGAAGTATAAAAAATAAGCAAAATAAGCTAAAAAAAAATTTTTTTTTTGTTTTTAAACAAATACCAAACATCATGATACAGATGATGGCATTTCTTCTGAATTCGTTTGGTCCACTACATAATTACTTGGGAATACACCCCGAATAAATTCATCAGTTGTTCCTAAATAAGGGATTAAAAATGTTATTATTAACTCAAAAAATAAACAGAGTGAGTAAATAAACTTACCATCTAGTCGCTTCCAACCCAACCACCATACTTCATCACTGGTATCTGTGACAAAGATCGTATCTCCGGCATTGAATCCTAAGAAATTTAACAGTTTAATCGCAAATTTATCATTCCTAATATTTCCCTTTCAATAGAGGAGGAAAAATTTTTTACCTAATTCGCCTTCTTCCCTTGCAATAAACGGATATCTTGCACGGTATGCGTATGCTTGTTCTCCATTCAACCACACTTGACCCGTAGAAGCGTCTGCTGGAGTAACGATAAGAGATTGATGTTTTGTTGGGGATAGAGGTGGTTCTTTTGATTCTATATTTCGTTCGCCTCCTACTGAAGTAGGTGTATTATTTTGTAACGTTGAAGTTTGATTATGATTTTGTCCTCCTGCTGCTGCTCCGATAGCTCCAGAACCAATGAGTCCAGATGCCGCAGCTTCATCTAATGATTTTACATCAACATTAGATCCAAACGCAGAATTTCTTAAATTATTGCTAGAGGTCATAGAATAACGACTATTGTTCTGTTGTCCGATTAAGGCCGCGGCAGCATTAATAGTGGCCATTAATTCACTATTACGGAAAGGCGTTTTTATGGACTCTCGTGGTCCTATTGAGGCAAGTTCTTTTGCTTGACGTTTTCGTTTGAAATATCTATATGACATTCCAGAAGCAAATATCAAAAATACAAAGGACAGTGCAATAACCGTTGAAATTGCAATAACTACTGGTATTGGCAAATGTTCTGGAATTCAAAGAAAAATTAAAATAAATAAGTATTTCTTTTTTTATCTTTTTTCCGATTTTAAATTCTAAGATATTAAACTTACTTTTTCCGAGCAATAAATCAGGCCCTATATTTGTGAAAATAGCAAAAATACGTCCTGGAACTCCATTCATTTGTGAAGAAATAATATAAGGATACATATTTTTTCCATCATATAATGCTGCACTAACATCTCCAATTGGATCTAATTTTAATGAACCAGAAACAAGAAGCAACCAATCATCTCCCAAATAATCAACACTATCGTGTTCGCCATTTGAAGGAAGTAAACTTAAAGCTTCTATTTTAGAACCTGGCAAAATTTTTTCGCCTATATTCCTAAAATTATTACCAGTCCATTTACGTAAATATGCCGAGCTGTCTTCAGCGTACCCTGAGACGAAAAATTGACCATCTATCATGAAATCATTAAAGACTACAACAGCAGGTCCCGGAAGTTTACCATCTCCAACTCCTCTCATATCTTCCCAATTTGACTTGCCAAAATCATATTTAAGTAAATAAGCGAGATTTCCATTTAAGGTTAAATTTCCGGAAACGACCAACCTATCTCTTTTTTTCTATAATACAAAAAAAAAAAAAGATAAACACGTGCTTTTTTTCTTAAAAACTCCAATTATATCATATTTACCCCAATTAAATCCATAGCATATATTTCACCGGAAAGATTATCATTTACACCAAGAGATTTCCATTGTTTGAGATTTGAATCCCAAATACAAATATTCTTACATCCAAGTGAACCAGCTTTATCAAATTTGCCACCTACAAGGATATCAGAAGTTCCCGCACGATTTTTTATAGCATTAACCCTAACGCTATTATCATCAGCTACATTTTTAAGAATGAGTTAATAAAAATGTATTCGGAAAAAAAAAATTACGAAATAGAAATTTTCTTACCGGTTAATTGAGGTGAAACATTCACTATACGGTCATTCAAATTATAAATAAGAAATGAATTTTTATTTTCTTCGGCTGTGGATGCACTTCCGATGTATAGTAAATCATCAACCACAAGAAGGTATTTGACTTCTCCAAGAATGACATCATTTCCAAGGTTATTCAATAAACCATCTCTCAAAATGGCAACATTCGTAATATTATTATCATCAAATGTGAATTTACCACCAATTATTACATTATCTTTCCATATTAAAACAGCGTTAACGATGGTCTCTGAAATGTTTCCATTTGAAGCTTGTGGATATAATGGAAGTGCGGAAACTCCAGAACTTGTAAGTAAACTACCTCCAAATGCAGTTGTAGATTGAGCAGATAAAATTCTTCCAGCATAAAAAGTTAAGGGTGTTTGTTCTCCAGAAACTGAATGAGATGCGATATCACTAATTTTACCATCTACAAAACCGGAAGTTGTCCATTTGGGGAATCCATTATCCCAGATCACATAACCAGATGTTACATTACCAGATATAATGCCCTTCGCATTAGCTTGTGGAGTTATAATTGTGTTAAATTTACCCGCTACGTGAACTTGTTGATTATTCAGTAAACTTATTTTATTTACTTCACCATTTACACCACCAGAGACTGGTGACCATTGTTCATCTGTGAGACTTAATTTAGCGATATTATTTAATCCTATCGTTGCAGATTCTAATACAGTGTTATTAAATAAACCTCCAATAAATAAATCATCTTCAACTTTTTCCAAAGTATTAACTCGGCCATTAAGACCTCCTTTAGGGAATGGTATAAATGATGTACCATCATATTTTACAATGTTAAAGAATGTGACATTATTAAATTTACCACCAATTACGATTAACGATTGTGATAAGACTTTGATCGTATGCACAATCGAAAGTGGAGCTAATATACCATTAAACCCGTTCCACGCAGGTTGAGGATTCAAGTTTGAAGGGGGCCAATATTGAAATAAACCTCTTAAAGGCGTACCACGATATACTTTTTCAAATTTGACACTATCAACTGTAATAAAAGCTCCAACAGGTGCTGTTACGGTAGCTGATATTGTAATTTCCACAGTGGGTTTAAAAAAAGTCGTAGTAGCAGAAATAAATACATTGAAAAGTACATCTATTCTATCAGTCAAGGTAGGATTATTTTGGGAAATTGTTATAGGCCCAAATGTTTGTCCGGGAGCAGCATTAATTATAACATCAACGGAAGTTGTTCTTGAGCAATCAATTGGAATGCAGCTTGGTGTAGACATAGTAACATTGTAATATCCAGCTTGCGGAATATATGGTTGTAAAATAACTTTTGCCGTAGAGAGTTCTCCAGTTGTCTGCAATACACTTTTCCAAGTTCCAGATATTAATGTAGACGCCCATGCACCTTCAACAGTTACTTTTGGTTGAAATTGATTGACTGCGCAAGAGGGATTATTATCATTCGCAGCACGTACAATAACATCTAGAATAAAAGAGATGTAGAAATTTTCTTTAACCTAACTTATTTTTTATTAAAGAAAAAAAGAAAGGTTAATTGATTTTACCAGATTGGAAAAGTTGAATGCCATGAAATCCACCACCGAGTCCGTACCATTCCAAAATGTCCACTTGAATTCCTATTATTTCAAGTTGACTAACGAATGAGAACATTTGAAATTCAACATTATCAGGACTAAGAGGACAAGAATCTGAGCATTGTGTAAGGCCGGCTATCGGATCCATATAAGATAGTGTGATTACGCTCATATCAGCTGTGGCGATTAACCTATATGAAATAAAATTAAAACAATCTTTTACTTCATTCATTATAATAAATCACTTTTCTAGACCAATAATTTACCTAAATGCTTTTGTTCCCCTCCCCTCAACATTTGTATTTTTAATTCCAATCATACTTGGAGTTACTTTAACGCTAAATTCTGCTCTCCAAAAACCCGGAATGTTATCTCTCATCAACCAAGTTGTTTCAGGTCCATCAGGTTCTGCACTGCATGTAATAACGGTTGGATCTCCAAACTCTTCCCTAACAGCTGAATTACCTCCAGTTATCTATAATTTAAAGTAATTAAATTAGATATCATAATTGAATCAAATCAATAAAATAATAATAATAAAGAAGATAAATGAATAAAAAAAAAATAAAAAATATCAAATAATAAGAAATCAATGTTACCGTAGAATTTTGAATGTTTATTGGTTGAATATTTGATATATCACCAAATATTCCATCCCCAGTTGCATCGAACTGTCCCCCAAAATATATAGTATTATTAGGTTCATTATATGCAATGGTGTACACTGGACCATTAAATCCTTTGAAAGGTAGCGCCCTCCACGCATTATTTATCCATATAGCTACATTACCAACGAAATCCGCGGGATCTATATTATTTGTTGTTTTAATTGGAGCAGAAAACATTCCTCCAACATATACAATAGAATTAATGGTATCACAATACAATGAGTATACTGGACCATCTAATCCTTCTATTAGAGGTGAAAATGTCCTTGCAGATGGGTCATAACGAGCTATATTATTAACTGTTATACCTCCAATTGAATTAAAATTACCACCAATATATACGTCCATTTCATCATTAGACCGAGGTAGTATACATATTGCATTTATTGTCCCATTAGATGATGATGTCCCGACCAATTGGAAGGTACCGTTTGGAAACTGTGTTATAAAAGAATCACTTGCACTGTCAAAAATTTCTTTTTGACTTGCACTGCTATATTCTGATATACCATTATATTGTCCTGGTATAAGAATTTGAGACAGCCCATTAAAATTAATTTTTGGTCTTTCAGCTGTAACATACACAACTTGAAATATAACAATACAAGATATAAGTAACGTTAGAAGGCTACTATATATCTTCATACTGTAACATCAAGAATTAACTTTTCAAATTATCTCTGCTTGATCTTTCAAGTTGTAATATTAAAATTTAGTTTAGATCTATAAATACGGTTTTTTTACAAATAAATCTCGTATAGGATTAAGAAATTGAATAAAATAGATATACCAGATATTATTATATTGTTTAAATTAAGTTTCGCTTTTGAAGAAAAATTATACAAAATTAATTTTCTATCTGCTATTATACAGAATATATATCTAATTTTTTTTTGTTAGTGGATATTTAACGTCCCAAGTCTAAAATTATTCATCGTACGATGATTTTATATAATCGCAAAAGAACAGCTTTTCACGAGCTTTCTTTTCGGTTAAAAACTTTTGTTTTCGAAAAGAGGCGAAAATGCTGCAGTCTGCAGCTGTATGTTTTAAAATAGCACAAATACAATTTTGTACAAATTATTAACAAAAAAAAAATTTCGGTTTTGCAACAATTCTGTCAAATAACACTAACTAAAAAAGGCAATTCAAGTTTCGATGTATTTATTATTTAATAAATTATTTTCTTACAAAATATTGAGTTGATTATTTTACGTTAACTTCGCAGCCTGCATATTAGAATAAAAAAAAATATGATCAGCTACAGGACTTAAATTGTGTATACAACCCAAAAAGGATAATATTACCTTTTCATATAATGACTCAACAACATTTCCCATTTGTTTCAAGGTTTCCAATGCGGCTTCATATGTTAACTTAAACATTTATTATATCGTATTAGTTTAATGGACAATGCAAATATTTCGATAACTAAAATAAACTTACATCTTGAGATGGTTCGTCAAACACAATTAAACATCCTGCTCCTTGATCCAGAATTCCATGAAAAACTTTGTCTAATATCATTTGAGACAACTTTGTCTCCACTTGCGGGGTGGGTAATTTGACCATTTCCGCAACATGGGAAATTTCTACCCTAGAGAATGGTTCTATTATGCGTACCAAATTTTGTTCAAGCAAAGTGTCATAAAGTGCAGCAAGATGTGACCGAATGATTGGATCATTTCCCAATTCTATTAATATTAAGAAAAATAACGACCGGTTACAATTAAATTCTAGGCCATTTACATAAATTTATGATTTTATGATTAATACCATCTTTGTAAATCGCCAATGCGGTTTCGAATTCGTTTAGCGAACGATTTTTATGAGCTGTTGCTATAGCCTTCATAGCATCAACTTCGCGTCCAGCGTAACGTAAAGCGAGTTTACCATTGATTATGGCATAAACATCTTCCGACTTCACAATTACAAAAAGTATATCAATTGATTATGCAAATTAAATTGTGTAAAGGTATTGATGACCGACCACCAAACTTACCAAATTTAACATGATTTTACAAAGTAACATATACTTCAAAGCAGAGATAGCTCTGGGATCATCTTGTGATGAATATCCTTCAAGAGTTTCGTAAAAATACGAATACCTATTAATTTAAAATAAGTTAGTTAAAATTACAAAGATTCATAATTACATTACATACGCTGTTTTATAGTCCTTATCCTCAGCATGTAAAATTCCGGACTGCATATCCAGTGCAGCCTGAAGAAGAGGTGGACAATAAATAGCATTCGCTGATGTTCTAGCTGATGTAAGAGCTGCCTTGAATATAAATGATCTTCATTAGCATAAAGATGATTATGGTCAAACTCTCAAAAAAGATATAAATTTGAAATCTACTCTAGATTTTGGTAAATTTCTTAACGCATGACAAACTCTGCTCTCCAAAAGTTGAACTTCCACTAGCACCATTTTATCATCCAAACGCTTCAATTCTTTTAAAAGTGAATTGATGAGACTTAAAGCATCATGATACATTTTATTATCAAGATATCTAATAAAAAATCCATTGGTATTTGATATTTTTTTTAAAAATAAAAAAGTAAATAAATAAATAAATAATCCTACAATGCTACTAAACGGGTTTCCAAGGATTGTTTTAAAAAAATTCGCTTTTCTTGTACGCTCCAATCAATTGTTTCTTTGCAAATTTCGATTTGGAGTGGTAGAGTATCAGGTATTTCAGAAAACAGATCAATTAAGGTCTTTACTGAAACGTAAAAACAATTTCTGGAATCAATAAAGGAACAAAGATTGATTAACACGTGATATAAAAGATAACAATATTATACCGATTTTAGCAGTTTTAGCTCTCACAATTGATGCCATAAAAGATCGAGAAGAACGTATCAAACTTGATAATTCGTCTGGTTTTCTAATTAAAAATATAAAGCATTAATCATTAATTGATAGTCACAATTATATATAGAATAACATACCTATAATCCCGATATAGTTCTCCAAGTTTAACCAAAGCAAGTTCTTGATCTCGGATCAAATTTTCGTTGTTTCCTAAAATAAATTATTAAAAAAACCCGATTTAAAATGATCGACTGTAAAAATCAATCCGTGCAAAAAGTAATATATAAAAAAACAGTCGCGTAGTCGTTTAACGTCTGTAAACGGTAAATTTTGAAATAAACATACCGGCATTCTGCGCAAGAATTTGCTTATATATTTGTTCAGCTTCACCTGGAGAAGTCTTTGCAAACTCCTCCGCCTGTTTCAAGGAAAGTGAGGACATTTTGAACGAATAATAAAGATGATTATATTTTATCTTTTATATGAAAATTTTTACATTACGTATGCAGATGATAAACGGTGTAACGCTAAAAAAAAAGTATAGCCCTAACGCAAATACTATCTTCTTCTACCATATGCATGTCGATCTTCACCGCATAATATATTTTTACAGTAAGGTGGTAGAAGAAAATAGCACCTGATGGTACAAGAACGATACATTTGCAGCCCTAACCCATTGAAAATTTTTCCGTTACCAAAATTCGAATAGTTTCACATAAACAAGCAAAACGAATATTGTCGTGATAGAACTCTTTTTAATTATAAAATCCAATATGTCACTCGTTGCTGATTATGGATCAGATATATCCAGTAGTGAAGAAGAAAATGATATTCAAAATATGGAAACAGAAACTACAGTAACTACAGTAACAAAAAAGCATTCTTTAACTTCTTTACTTCCTCCACCAAAAAACAAAAGAAATGGACCTGTCAAGATCGTAGTTGATTTACCAAAATCTGTTAAAGACGATGAGGATGACAGTGAAAAGGATCAAATTTCAAAAAAAACTAAGTCTAGTGGTAGTGATTTATTTTCTCTATTGCCAGCACCAAAAAAACCAATTACTGGCAAAGAACAAAAATCGTCAACAAATAAATCAACTGATTTAGCTAATAAGCCGACGACAGCATCTACAAGTTTTGTTCCTCATACACTTACAAAGCGAAAATCCGTGGCACAAAAAAATTCACAAACTGTCTCCAAGATAAAAGGAAAAGAAGTAAAGGTGCATAGCGATGACGAAGAAACAAAAGACAAAGCTAATTTTACGGAATCATTTTTTCCATTAGGTAACTGATTACATTATTGTTAAATATTTATTTTACATGCTTATAATTTACGTTTCTATTGATAGGAGATGAAATAACGAATATAATACCAAAGAATGTGATTGAGGACAAATCCTCCTTTAAAACAACTAATAATTCAGACAAGATTAATTCATCCAATATCGAATCGACAGAAGATTATAATGTGAATGATGATTATTATTACAATTACAATTACCAATGGGATGCCGGTACAAATTCATATATGGAATATCCAGATTATTATTACGATGGGTCACAATTACAACAACAAAGTAGCGAACAAGCGCAACCTGATAGTCAAATAGATGATGAAGTGGTAAATTATTGTTCTAATTTACTTTTGCTTGTTTTTTATTATTTAATGATTTATTATTTCATAAGTAGATTCAAAAATTGGGAGGCAGAAGAGGTAAAGAGGGGCCAATTATAATCAAAGAGATAAATGCAGCAGATCAAATGGCCGATGCATGGCAAGCTCAAATGGGCGAATTAACAAAACCTGGCAGAGGGGGAAGTGGAGGAATGGTATGTTTCATTTATTTGAATTATTATTAGCATATTAAAAAAAATCTAATGAAATACGGACTTTACTTACATTATATTAAAATAGCATTTTAAACCAACAAAAGGACAAAAAAGAAAACATAATCTCATGTATTTAGCTTATCAGGCAGCTGCCATGGAAAATGATTTGAAAGAACAATTTGCAGCTAATAAGAAAACAAAAAGAGAGACCCAGGCAAAATATGGTTATTATGATTTATTTATTATCACAAGAGCTTCGTTTATTTCTATAACTAATTTCATTTCTTTCGTTTTACAGGATTTTAATATATGTGGAATTAATAATTTATCAGATAAAAATTACAACACTAGATTTGTGTTGCATTGTTTTTGATCTTTGCTAGAAGGCTTTACATGTGCATCCTAATCGTTTCGGAGGACCATGCAATCTTTTTTTTTGTATATATTGTTGCAACATATTGAACTGAAAGAACATATTTATTATTCATATGATCTTGTTCTCACTATTTAGGATAATATCGATAATACAGTATTTTATCCTTTTGTAAAAATCCATCAAGGACATTTAATATAGGGCATATTGTAATAGAATTCGCTATGAAAATGCATAGCTTTTCCATGTTAAATTCTTTTTTCACTTGGTTTTCAGTCTCTATTTTTACTAAATTTATATTTAATCTTTCTAAATAAGGTAAAGTTGACTAATATTAATAAAAAAAAAATTAATGATTAACTGTTAATATTATATTAAGATAATACAATATTTAATTTAAGAAAAACGGTACGATAAATAAAACTACTGACTCGAAACACTTAAATGCTTATTTTGATAAATAAAAGGAAATTAAATTGGATAAAATTATAAAATTTAAGAACCTTTTAGTTAAGCGTTAGAAGCCATTACTCTTGGTTTGCATTCATTTTCGTTAATGGGTTTTATAAATACAGAATCCGGAGGATGATCTTTTTCACCTTCTTCAAATGTATAACTGCTTGCTATAGCCAAATATTGTCCATCTCTACTGAAATCCAAACTTGCAATACTTGTTGGATATTGTGGATATTGTCTTAATCGCTTTTTATTAAAACCATCCCAAATATTAACCATCCCATCAGCTCCTCCTGAAGCAAAGGTTCCATGTCTAATAAAGATAGATAAGAAATTTTCGTTATAAATGTAAATAGGGAAAAATTATTTTTAAAAAAAAATCGAGAAAAACTTACGTTGGATGAAAAGCTAATGCGTTGACAGGATAAACAGTATCTACGCCATCAATAACTTTTCTATGACATTTAAACGCGTATTTACGCGCCTGAGCTTCAGGTGATGGATCAAAGAATTCAACGGCAACGCGACCTTCAATTGAACTGCTAGCATAGCCTACATTCAAAAAAATTTTGTTATATATATTTGAATGGATGCTTTGCCTTTAATAAATATTTACCTTGACGATTAGGCATACATTTCACACAACGAGTCATAAATTTTAAACTACTTTCACGTTTTTGTATAGTTTCCGACATATTTCTAATATCATAAATAAAAAATTGTCTGCCAGCTGTTGCAACCACTAATTTATAATGAACCAATGATAAAGCAAATACTTTTGCACCGTCTCCAATTTCATATTGTCCAAATAACGCGTCTTTTTTACGAATATCCCATAACCTAATTGTACAATCCCATGATCCCGATACAATCATGTCTAAAGAAAAATAAAACGAAAGTAATGAAAGAAATAGTTCATCTATAAACACGTAAATTTATGTATTTGACTTACGTTTTTCTAAACTATATTCAACGCACTTTACTGCTTTATCATGTAGACCCACGATAGATTCATTGGTTGAATTTATATCAAAACTTTAAAGAAATATTTATTAAAAAAAAAACAGAAAAAAATATGTTCATAATAATTAAATTTTATTACCTTTTTATGCAATGATCTAGACCTCCGCTAAATATGTGTACACCATCAGAAAAACAACAGTCAAGAACTGAAGCTTTATGTTGAAAAGAAGCTCTAAGCGAATTTTCATTTATGTCGTAAAGTCTTATTGTCTAAAAACATATGTAGTATATTTGTATTAACAATGAAAGTAAAAATAAATAAGTTTTGCGCATACCTTATCCCAGGAAGAAACTAATAAATGATTAGAAGTAGTTGGGCTAAACACAACCGAGGAAATTGCATCAGAAGGCGGATCAACCAATTCAAATTGTTGTTGTTGCATTTATATAGTAGTGAGTATAGTGAGTGTATACTGTTTATGCTATTTAGACTGTTTATAATGAGTGGCTATTAAAAACGAGCGCGATTATAATTGTGTAACGTCTTTTATTTGCATGTCAATAATTATACTACAAAGTTTAAAAATGTCGCAAAATAAATCCTCACCAACTGATTTATAATCAAATATCGTATTTTACCATTATTAAAGTATATTAGTTTAACCCTCTGAAGAAATTCTTACTAGCAGACCTTCTATTACGCTTCTGATTATTGTAATCATTATCTTTTTTATTTTTATTATTTAATTTAAATGTCATTGTCATTTCACCCATATTACCCCATTTTCCATTTGATCCCTTTAATATAAATATATTCAATAAAATGTTGAAAAAAAAAATTCTTAAAAAAAAAAATCTCTAACCTTATTTTTTTGCAATTTTGACGTAGATTGAATATTACGTATAGGTTCATCTTTTGTCTTTTTCGATTTAACTCCTTTATGTTTATTTAATTGAGTTATTAAATCTATGAAAAAATCGAATGTTAAATATATATTATTTGAAAATCTGAATATTTACTATAAAATATTAATACCTTCATCGCTGTCAGTCTCCGTAGACGTGCCGCTTTCATCAGATTCATTCATTTGTTCATCTTCATCCTCCTCATCCTCCTCATCCTCCTCCTCATCATCATCGTTATTCTTCAAATTTTTCTTCTATACAATCAAATCAATAAAAAGTTTAATTCTAAAATCTTCCAAATTTCTTTAACAAACTCTAAATCAATAAAACATACAGTTGGGTGTAATAAATTATGTTGTTCATCAATTTCATATTCTGGATTAGTAAATAATTCAGCGAATCTATCATCTTTGAGTAAATTATTAACTTCATCAACAGCGGAAACAGTGGCAGTTTTTCCTTCTTCATATTGAAGAATTTTCCTCTTCTTTTCCGAAGATTTTATTAATCTACTTGCTAATTCCTTATTAACTTTGGGTAATTTTTTGGTTACTCTTATACGCGATTCCCTTTCCTTTTCAAGTTTTTCTTTAATTATTTTTTCTCGATAATCAGCATATGCAAATGGATTAGAAATAAGTTTTGCCTTAAAATAGATAAAGACGTAAGCAAAAGTGAAATGGAATAAGAAAGTACTGGATATAACAATCTTACTTTCTCGTATAATTGTAAATCCACAAAGAAACCATGCATATATGGTTTTAATACATTTGATCCAATCAATTGATCCATACCAAGGCTATAAACAAATGAAAATGTATAATTCATGTAAGTATAAATAGATAAAACCCATAACAAATCACGTAACAATTACGTTTCTAATTCTTTTCTAGTGACAAATTTATAATTTTCGTAAATATTTTGTTGCGGATTTTCTTCCATTTCTTCCTAAACCAAAGAAAGTTATTCTTTTGTTTTTAAATATCTTTTAAAAAAGAATCATTAAACTAAAGTTGTAATTTACCGTCAAATTATCCAAAAATGAACACCATCTTGGTGCAGGACCTAACGAAGGAATATAAAAAGCACCAATTTGTATACCTTCATTAGCAATAAAAATTAATCCGGAATCCGGTACAACACAAAAATCATTAATATCCGTATTAGGTTCTATTGAAGTAAAATTTGCTCCCTACAAATTAAATTATAATCAACCCAAAGCAAATTTCCTGAAAAATAACTTCAAAAATGACTTACATTATCCTTATCCCAAATTTTCATAATTTTGCTATCAGCACTAATAACTTTAGATTTTCCTTCATTACCAATAACATCATCATACCAAAATAATTTTTTAATAGGATAACCATATTGATGATCTTTAACCAACCAAGGTTTTGAACTTCTTAAATCATATAATAAGATATGTCCAGTAGAAGTTCCTATTGCTAAAGAAAGTCCATCATTTTTATATTCCATGGCTGTAACTTGAAATAAATTACTATTATTTTCTGAGAAAGAAGGTAATTGCGGTGCTAATAATCCAATTCGTGATCTTGATCTTGGATCCCATAATTCTACTGTACCATTTTCAGTACCAAATCCAAATAATTGATGTGCAGGATTTATTATTGTAACATTTATTCCTGTTGTCGAATCTGTTGAAAATGAATTTAAAAATCTTCCTTGATTTAAATTTAGTCTATATACTTCATGAGACGATGCTCCTATAAGTAAATCACATGATGGATAATGATATACCAAATCTCTGCCAAACTATAAAAAAAATTATTATTGCAAATTGAAAAATAAAATATGATAAAAACTAATGGATATGTTACTTTGGGAATCCTCGTCTTATAATATATTCCACCCTGTGTATGAAATTCAATTGTTCTATCGTTTTGTAATAATACAGACTTGGTCCAATCATCTGATAAAATCTGAAATTATTATAATTATTATACCTTTTAACATGTTCGTACAAATAAACCATCCCCCCAAATGATGAAATTTCTATATTCTTACCACAAAGTTAACGTTCTCTGAATCCGTATGTCGATCGAGTTTCATTGACATTTCGGAGTACTCATAAACTCGAATTTGTGGTTTATAAACACCTGATAAAAAAGTGCATCAAATTTAACTCCGAATTTTTTTTAATTTAAAAAAATAAAAAATAAAAAACTAACCTGTTGCCATTATGAAGCAGCCATCCCTTGTTGATTTTACTCGTAATGAAGCTTCAGGGAACTCAAAATCTTGAATTAATTCTATTCTAGATCTCCATTCTATTCAAGAAAATAAATATACCGTTTTTTATAAATTCCTCTTAAGCTTAAATCCAAGGCGCAACATGATTATACCTGGATCATTTTTTAATACTCTTTTTTTCTTTCGCTCCAGCCAATCTGGTATAGAGCGACACCCAGAACCAGAAACTGTATATATTTTAACATTATTTGGGTTCGAAACTTGAAGGACCATCTTAGGAGAGAATCAACAATAATGATAATCTTAACAATAGTGAATATTAATTTAATTCAAAAGTTTCACAACATACAGTATCAAAAAATTTTTGATCAATTCAATTTTTTTTTAATAATATTGTAAAAATTTTGAAAGATGTCTAATAAAATAATTGATGATACCGACGAAACTATGATTGATGCTGAATATATTCCAAATAATTCAGTATCAGAAGAGCAAACAGAAGCAGCAACAGAAATGTTAGTTGAAAACGATAACGAAGAGGAGACTATTATTAAACCAAAATTTCGTCCTGCTACTATTAATGAACTAAATGTAGATATAGCCTTCATTTCCTATGCTTTCACGCTATCATAAATATTATTTTATTCTGATTGTAATTAATTTAAACCTTCTTAGAATGGTATATCACAGCTTCGTAAAATATCGGTCCCATCACATAGATTTAAACCGCTTAAGAAAGATTGGAAAAAAATTTATGAACCTCTGGTGAAACATTTAAATTTGCAAGTTAGAATGAATACAAGATCAAATCGTGTTGAGCTAAAAGTAAGGATAATTGATTATTTTAAATTCTAATTGTAAATTTATACATTAAAGATTTAGAACATTTAACATAATTGATTAGACTTCTAAATACACTAAAGACCCCGGATCATTACAAAAAGCTGCTGATTTTGTCAAAGCTTTTATGATGGGATTTGATGTTGAAGTATGTATTCAATGTATAGTTACTCAAAGGTTTCCCAAATAAAATCTTAATTTTTAATTTATTAGGACGCGATAGCAATTTTGCGTGTTGATGATCTTTACATAGATTCATTTGACATAAAAGATGGTAAATAATTTATAAACTATTTGCTCATTATTATTTAACTTTTTTTAATTTATTTAATTTATTTATAAAATTTTTTATTACAGTAAAAAAATTAGAAGGGGATCATTTATCTCGTGCAATTGGACGTATAGCGGGTAAAAATGGCAAAGTGAAGTTTGCTATTGAAAATGCATCAAAAACAAGGATTGTATTAGCAGATTCGTAAGTTGTTTGCATGCAATACTTTAAATGCTTTGGATCGTTTTTTATTTTTATAATTACTAATAATTAAATTATCAATGTCCTTTGCTATTAAATGATTAAATGAATAGGTCTATTCATATTTTAGGTTCATTCCAAAATATCAAGATTGCACGTGATTCAGTAGTATCATTAATATTAGGTAGTCCACCAGGCAAAGTACACGCGAATTTAAAAATAATTAATGCAAGAATGAAGCAGAGATTTTAAAACAAGTTGAAATATTTTGTATTTCATTTTTTATTAATTAATTTTAAGTTAAATAAATTAGGATTTCGTACTCAGGACTTAAATTTTTGAAAAAAATGTAATATAGATTGTACTGTATAATGCTATATTCACGACTCTAATTATCATAATTACAAAATTGAGAAGCTACAACCAATTTTGAACATTACATAATTAGTAAATATTCATAAAATGGTTACTGACAAAAACAAAGATAAAAATTAATGATATAACAACAATATATATGAACGATTCAAATTTAATCTTCATCCAAATCTTTAAATTTCAGGTGTTCCTCATAAAAACGAATTATCTAATAAACGATAAAATCAATTGGCTAACATTTTAAGCGAAAGTATGATAAATGATAAATCAATACCTTTTGCGGGCACATTAAATTAGCAACAGAAGCAGGGTGTCTTGTTCTGTGTCCACTTTTCCTTTAATAAATTAAACAAAAAAAAAAAATACTTTACCCAAAAAAGAAAGATGGAAAAAGAAAAGAAAGTTTTCTTTTAATAAATACCAATTTAAATAAATCCAAAGTCCACTATCCTTAGAATTTCTTTCAACAGTTTCTACATCATCAACTGCCTCTTCCCAAGTAGTGAGGCTAGGAGGAGGAAAATTTTCAAGTAAAGAAAAATCAGGTTCTTCATTGAATGAATCGCTAAATTTACGTTTTCTAATATTAACTTGATTGCTTGTTATCATAGTTTGTTTTTTTTTAACTTGTTCTATTTTCTTCATGTTTTCTTTAGAATTTCCTTTGTCGGAACTTTCTTCAGGACTTTCTACGGATTGTTTATTAGATTTTTCTGTTTTCTTCCAATATTTTTCAATAAGCTCTTTAGCAAACCTAAAATAAATTTTAAAATTTTTTCTTAAACCATGTTTTAGTTAAAAAAACACATTTTATGTAAAAACATACACGTCTGATTCATTTTCCCATGTATTATCATCTTCAGGATATCCTTTCCACTTAAGATAATATTGCGTGACGCCCTTGGATGAATAAAACGAAATCATTTAAATAACTTGCAATTAAAAATATATATATATTATATTAAAGGAAATCACTAACTTTTATCTTTCGATGATCAATTATTTTTTCTACGACGTATTCGTCTTCCGAATCAGAATTTTCTTTCTCTTCAATATATTCTTCTTCAGAAACATCATCGATATCCATTTGTATATTACTTTTCTTACGATTCTTCCTATACACCATTATTACTAACAGAAAGAAATTATTATTGTTTTTACGCGTAAAAAAAAAAATTTATTTTCTTTAGTATTTAAATATCGAAATGTATATCTCCTGTTTTTAATAAAAAATATTAAACGAACATTCTATTTTTTATATTTTTATCCAGTTAGCAAAAAGAAAAGAAATATTAAATCCAACAAAAAAAAAAAAGAAAAAAAAAGAACCCTTTAAATCGCCACCAAAAAAGAAACAAAACGCGTTTACTGTGGATATGTTGAGAGAAATTAGTAATATGATTGATGTTGAAGTTCCATTTTAGATAAAGGAAGAGTAACACATGTTGATAATCTTGTTTAAAAATAAGATAATCTATTTATTAATTTTTTAAAATTTAGCTTGTGAAAAATTATAGTACACATTGTTATATAAGTAGATAATAACTAGATTCATTTTGTTAATAAATACATAATTAAGTAAAAAAAAATTGTCCGTACATTATTTAATTTCATGTAAATTATTCATTAAAAGTTATAAACTAATACATATATTATCGCATTTTAAGGATATCATATTAAATTCTTGTTCGAACATAGAATAAATTGTATGCTGCACGGGTCTAAAAAAATAAAGAAACCATATGTAAGTGCATTCGAACAGTAATAAACAAAACGTATGATCAAATTCTTACCATAACACTAAATTCATCACATGCAGATACTCTACTATCATCAAAGTTATGCCATTCATGTCTATATCCATTTCTTACGCAAGCAGTATAATGACCACCATTTAAACCTCCGTAATGATTTGAAACAGCAAATAAATCGTATATAAAAGGTCCACATTGTTTATATTGAGAATTATAATGAATTGATGATTGTTGTTCTTTAGGGAGTGGTATATATGGTGTCAGATCAAAATCTCTTATTGGAAAATGTACCATGGTTTCCAATTTATCTCTAAATGGTCCATTAAACGAAAATCTTTTTAAATGTATCAATAAAACATCTGGTAATCGCGAAATCGTAAGTTGTTTAGTTGCACGTCTACGACATTTACATCGAGGGCAATTCCAAGCATCATCTCCATCCAATATTTCTTCTTTGACAAAAGCATTAAGACACTGGTATAAATCTATTCTTTCTCCATTATAATTATGAGGAATTGGTAATGAAAGACACATGAATACATTATAAGTCGTAGATGTCTTATTACATGTTAAACATTTTAAAATATTACGAAATTGCCCTTGGAATAAACTAACAACCACAGAAGAATTACGCATTAAATATTTTTCCCATTCCATTTCTGATACCATTTGTGAAGGCAAATATTCCCTTTCTTCCTCTTCTTGAGGAGTTAGTTCAAGAATCTTTGGTTTTTCTTTGATAATATTCAAATCTTCATGTAAACCATCCAATAAAAACGAAAGAAATTCTTGCGAATCTTGTTGTTCCGTACCAGAAAATTGTGGTGCAAACCGACCAATAGCTTCTTTGAATGTAACAGGAGAAACAAATGTATATGAATCACTCCACAATACTTTGATTAATGTAGCAAATGATTCAGCTAAGACCCCTTTAGTTCCCAAAATATTAATTCTATTGATATGTCGTTTATAACTACCATCTAAAAAGTATCGAGCAAATGGGACTGTACCACTTAAACATTGAATAACTGAATTCATAAAACAAGTGTTTCCAAGATTTTTCAATCCCGTTGATCCAATTCCTGATCCTAATTGAGAAAAACTACTATCAGAAATTGGAGCTAGTTGCATAGTCATTTGCCCTAAGTCAGGACCAGACAAACTTGGTGTAGGATAATTATTAGGAATTGGCATATTTTGTCCATTTGTGTTAGATCCTGGAACTTGAGGTAATGGTTTACTTGGAGCAGGTATTGGTGGAGGTTGACGATTAGGTTTTGGTGGTGGTGGTGTATTGAGTGAGGCATAATCTGGATTATCTACTTTACTAAAACTATAATACGGATTATCAAATATAGTTTTACGACGTTGTAATTTACCACCAAATTTAGCTGAATTAGTGATACTGCCGGAATTAACTTTTGATTCACTCGGAATTGTATGTGAAAGAGAAGTTGTTGGTGACGATGATAACATAGGAATTGGTTGATAATTTAAAATATTTGGATGGTCGTAATTAGCATTAGTCATAGACTGAATTTCAGGAGTTTGTTGAAACTGTAATAGAAAGTATAATATATATAAACATCAAATAAATAATAATAATAATAATCATAATATATTATTATATATCAAGATACTCACGTATTCAAACATGGTTCTCACATATGGTGCTCTACCGGGGCTAATAGGTTCATTATTTTGTATTTTACTATAAATATGGTTTATTTTATAAGGATGATGAGGCCTTTTGTTTAAAATACGCGATATATATATATATTGTGTATATAAGTAAAAAGGAAGTTCAATCATAAATTTTGATGTGTCAAATGTTAACTCATACCTTTCATTATTATTAAAGTTTTCCGCCCAAGAAGTAGGATTATTATCTGAAATAACTACCCCATTTCTTTTTGATTTGTCACTGTTGGTGTTAGATTTTTCAATCCATTTGTCCGAGGCAACACGTCTCCAAGCTGCAAAACCTCCATTCAGTAATACAGGTGGCCTTTTTAAATTTTTTTTATAATCATTTACGTAAATCGCATTCTTCAAATGTAACAAAAGTTCATTGCATCCATTAGAAACTGAAGGCGATGAGAATTTGTTCGACGAAGTATTATAGGTTGAATCTTGATCGTAATATACAACCAAATCAAATTTATCCCTACTCTTGAATAGATCTCGTTCTTGCGCTGGTGAAAGTATTAATTTGTTTTCGAGATCTATGATAGAAATTCTTAAAAAAGTATGTATATTCATATTTATTTAAGAGCAGATAAAAATTAAAACAACAAAAAATTAAATTTGTTAAACCTACTAACCCTTCCGATAAAATGATTGGTTCCAGACAAACAATATTATCCGTTTTAATATGTCCAGCATCAAAATCACTTCTTAATCTAACATCCAAAATCAATATCTTTGGAATTGATGGATCAGTTTGATTAAAAAGCTTATACAAATCTCCAGCATTTATCAAATTTGAAAACTTATAATTGGCAAGAGGATCAATTTGTTGCAAATTAGATCCAACTGACGATGATGTATTAAATGAAGATAATGATTTATTCTCTGTTGAACTATTATCACTAACTGATTGAGGAGGAGTGGGGATTGGGATAGGCATAGATAATTTTGTCGGTTGAAATTGAGTATCCTCAGCTAAAGAATTGTTATCATTTTTATGTATATCGGCATTTAAACCATTGTTTCGTAAACTTGCTACTCTTTCAGCTATAGATGGATTCATTGGAAACATTGAACTATCTGATGATATGCTACCAATCATATTCTCTGATACTATGTAAACAGGTGAACGAGGAAGACCGGATTGTAAAGAAGGATCAATATTCCTGTTAAATTCTTCCCGTTTTTCTAATGCTTCTAATGCTTTAGCCGCCTTTTCTGCCCTCTCTATAGCATGTGGAAGTTTCTAAAAAAAACAAAAAAAGAAAAGAAAAAAATAAAACATTTTCAAATTAACGGTTCTATTAATAAACAAACATATTACATAACTTACATTTTTCAAATTGGAGAAATCATTTTTTAAATTAGAGAATTCTATCGAACTTTTCGAATTCATACTTTCAAAATCTCTGTGTTTAGGTACTATCTCTAGTAGGATACTTCGAATGAAAAATGAATGAAGGGCAAAAGACTTAATTAAAAAAGAGAGAAAAAAAGAGAATCAACTAAGAATTGTATTAAAAAAAAAATAAGGCAACCTACATTGAAGCTTTAATATTATTTATATATACAGATTCGTCAGACTCGTAATCATTGCCCGCTTCGAACAATTTGTTAGTTACGGCTAACCATTGTTTTATACTGAAGTCATTAGGTTCATAAGCAATACTAGCTTCCTTTTTAAGCTGAGCAAAGGATTTATGAGTTATATTTGACATTATCACAAGGAAGAAACTCACGAAAGGTGAAATAGGTAATATAATATTTTTTTATACGGATTTGATGTACTGCGTTCCTTTCCAAATTTGGGAATTTTCGCCCGAAATATAAACTTGCAGTACTAAGTCATAGCAGTTTTGGGTGAGAGTGATATATTTGGGAAAGCAACTATAAATAAACGTAATATTGCATTTTATTATAATAATAATAATAAATAGTAATTTATGTATTTATTAAAAAAAGTAATCCTTTCGGGTCCTTAAATTTTGACATATTCATTTTTTTTTTTTACAATTTATAAACGTTTTATAAAGTAAAAAATGGGTCAAAAAGAAGATAGTCGTGGAATGGTTATATTCTCAGTATCATTTTATATTGTAACTGCATTAATAATGGTATTTGTGAATAAGGTAATAAACATATGAAAATATCAATTATTATAAAAAAAAAAGACAATTAACCATAACATTATATATCATTTCAATGAATAGTGGGTATTGAATAGCGTCTCCTTGCCTTTTACATTACTTTGGTTTCAAGTTATTGTGGCAGTGATTCTATTACATCTTACTAATTTCTTTGGTAAATTACAATTACCAGTAATTGAAAAACAAAAATGTATAGATTTATTACCATTAATATCAATAAATATATTAGGACTCAGTTTTAATACAATATGTTTACAATATGTGGATGCAAGTTTTTATCAAGTTGCAAGGGCATTAATACTTCCATTTACAGTGATTTTCTCATATATACTTTTAAATCAAAAATCATCAAATAAAATTTTATTAGCATGTTTAATAGTATGTATAGGATTTTTTGTGGGAGTATCATCAGAAAGATTAACTATTTCTATAATTGGTATAATTTTCGGTATATGTTCGTCGATATCAACAGCATTACATGCTATTGTCATTAAAAAGAGTTTAAATGTGGTAAAAGGAAATACGATGGATTTGGTTTATTACAACAATTTCATGAGCGCTATAGCATTTTTACCATTAATATTTTTATTCAGTGAACAAAATCAATTATTGAAATTATTTATAAAAAATCCTATTACAAACCAGTATAGTATGGAAGCAAAAACGTTTCTTATTGGTATATTAGTTACGGGGTTTTTTGGTTTTTTAATTAACATAGCTGGGTTTTTACAAATTAAAGTTACATCACCTATAACTCATATGATTTCTTCTGCATTCCGCGGAGTGGTTCAAACAATACTTGGATATTTACTTTTCGGTGATTTATTAACTACCGGTCGTGTTGGTGGAATTTTCTTAATTTTATTTGGTAGTTGTATCTATGCTTGGTTCAAAGATCAAGAATCGAAACAAGTTCAAAATATTTCAAATATTGACAAGAAAGTTTATGACAAATTGGAACGTGATGATTCTCTAGACGATGATTGTGATAGAATTGAAATTGTTGAAGAAAATGAGAAATAGATAACTTAAGATGTAATGATTATTTTTATGTATACCGTATATTACAATACCTGTACGATATATATTTTATATTTAAAATATATTTTAAATCATAATTTTTTTTACAACTATAATAATCTGAATTATTCTAAACCATTTTTTTTTTTATTTTAATTTTATTTTAAATAAACAAAAAATTTTATCGTATCGTACCGTACTAAATCCCAACCCTGCGTATATACTTTAAATCTCCTTTTGATTTTATAATTAAAATAAATATTAATAAATATATCATTCATTATCTAATTCATTTTCTATTACTTGTTTAACTAAAGAGGGTTCGGCTCCTTCAACAAATACAACTTTTCTTTCTCTTTCTAATAATCCAATAAATTCTTTTGGTAAAATGTTTTCAAATTTAAATTCTTTAAAATTTTCTAACGCTTTTTCTACTGCTTGAGAAAATTTTGCGGGATGTGCTGTTGCTAGACATATTTGATATGTATTCCTATGTAAAAGACCACTTAACTTAGAACCGATTTTAGATATATGTAAATAAAAGAGAATAATTATTTATACTCACGGCGAAATATTCTGTCTGTCTGCGGCTGCAACGCCAACTGCTGTGTGTGGATCAAGAATGTAAGAAATTTGATTTTCATTTTCAGGTGCATAATACTTCTTTATGGTATCCAATGTCTAATCAAAAAAAAAACCCCATTTCGATTAATGAGATAGTTACATTAATTCAAATCTATTAATATATAAATAAATATAATAATAAATACTTCTTGATCGGAAACTCTTTCGCTTATAAAATCACGAAGTGAAATATCTAATACGGATTTTTCGACAACTAAACTTTTATTAACTTTAACATTTTGCATCCATTCTCTAATAATACTACTAGTTTCCTTAACTTTTTCTTCCTCATTTCTTTCCTCCTCTTTTTTATCAATATTTTCATACACTAAATACCATAACAATCTTTCAAAATTACTTGAAATAGCAATATCCATAGCGGGACTAAGAGTTTCTATAACAGTTACACCGTTTCCTCCTTTTGATCTTTCGTATCTACCATTCTTAAAAAATCTATCGAGTATATCATTAGAATTGGTTGATACTACTAATTTATTTATAGGTAATCCCATCTTTTTGGCATAATATCCCGCTAATATATCACCAAAATTTCCTGTTGGTACACAATATTGAAGATAAATTTCTTTTGATTCTTTCGATTCGATCGTAATATTCAATGATGAAAGTAATTGAAAATATGAATAAAAATAATATACTATTTGTGCTAATATTCTTGCCCAATTTATTGAGTTAATGGCCCCTAAATGATATTTTTCATTAAACGATCTATCTGCGAATAAATTCTTAACTATATCCTATTATTAAAATTTTTATGTTAATAATATTTATTACATTTAAAATATTTACTAACTAAATTGCGCTCACCTGACAATCATCAAACGTTCCTTCAACTGCTAAATTATGAATATTTTTATCTAATACTGTTGTCATTTGAGCTTCTTGAACTGGTGATACTTTACCACGCGGATGAAGTATGAATACAGAAATATTTTTTTTCCCTCTTAATCCATAAATAGCCGCACTACCGGTATCTCCACTAGTAGCTCCCAAAACAGTAATATTTTCTTCCTCTTTTTTTTCTTTATTCTTTTTTTCTAATAAATATTCAAATAAATTACCAAGAAATTGTAACGCAACATCTTTAAAAGCAAATGTAGGTCCATGAAACAATTCTAATATATAAAGATTTTCTCGGATTTGCTTTAATGGTGTAATATCATTAAAAGTAAATGTTGAATATGATTTATCTATTAACTGTTTTAATTCTTCACGTGAAATTTCTTCACTTGGAATATATAATGAAAATATTTCAAATGCTAACGATTTATATGTTAAATCTGACCAAGCTTTACTCCAATTCTCTGGTAAACTTGGTATATTTTCAGGAATAAATAATCCTCCATCTTCTGCTAATCCTACTAATACTGCTTCAGAAAATGAAAGAAGTTTTGGTGAGCCTCTAGTTGATCGATATTTCATCTTTGACTTGGAAAAAAAAAAAAATCTGATTACGATAAAAGAATTAGCTGATCAAGAATTGGATTAACCAAATTCGAAGTTACCCAGCATCAAACCATCCGCATTTCTTATCTATTGACATTCATGATCTCCGATCTTCTATCTCGTCTTATCTTTTTTGATCAACAAACCTAAAATTGCGTACAGTATAAATAGTCACAAAGTTTTAGCTTTTCTATTTAATTTTTTTTTTCACGATGTCATTGACTCAAAAACCGGAAACTCTAAAACAGTCAAATTTATCTGATCTGTCAATCCCCTTTTCTGTTTTACCTAGTCCTTTCCAGACAGTTTTAGTGATTAATGCCACACAACACCAACATGCTATTCAAAAGGTCGCTGAAATTGATCAAGAAGTAAGAAATGCCGGTGGTACGTATAGAAATCTTATACTTCGTATTTTTTTAATTCAAATTTATTTATCATATAATGGTTACGTATATTTTTTCTTGAATAGTTAATCTAACATTGATTGCAGAGGTGACAAAAGAAGAAAAAATTGAATATTCAAACCTTATGGCAGATTTGATTCCATTGTACGCCAAAATCAATAGATTGATTCCACTACATTATATTATTTCCAAGAATAGTGATGCAGCAACACGGAATCTTATAGCTATGGTAATCAATAGTTTTTTATTTATAACCTCTTAATCGCAAGATTACATCACTATTTGATTACACGTCTATCTTATTTGTTTTTCCTTTGATAATAGAAATATCTCATTCAACAACAATTCATAGCATTGCCTGACGAACATTATTTCTTAACGGTTGATGAATTACAGAAACATAAAAATTTACTTCAAGAACTTGAAAAATATGAACATGCATTGGAAAAACTTCAAAATTCTGGAGGATATGCTGCATGCAGCATTCAATTTCTTTCAAAGCAGGAAGGATCTTTATCTCATAACAATTTATCAGAAGAAGTATCCGATATTGAGCATTCTCTTCCTCCATTGAAATCCGGTACTGGTGCTCTAGCAAAATTTTTGACATTAGTTGAGAACGATTCTTTAGATGATCTTTCAAACCGTGTAGGAGATTTATTAACACCGACAATGAACAATATTCGACAAATTGGTAATTTAAACAGAAATCAAACAAAAAATCATCTATCTCCAAATACGAACAATGAAATTGACAAATGGAAAGAGGAATTTGCTGATAAATTAACTGAAAATAATTACCAATCTAATCGCGATTTTGTTATACCAAAAAATGAATTTGACAAACAACACGATAGAAAATTAATGACCTATGCTAGTGATTCATCAGGGTCTCTTGGTAGTTATGGAAGGCAATATTAATTATTTTATAATAGTTATTAATAATTATTTGTTGATTTTTATTTACTTGGAGAAATTTATTTTTAAATAATTTATTATTGTAGGAATTTCATAATCAACCTGCAAAAAAATACCAATTTTACTATACAAAAATTTGGAATTATTTTTAAGTAATGACATTAGTATTTTGTATAAATTATCAAGATAAAGAAATATTTAATCGCATTAACAGTTAAAGTGAAAATGTTTTAATCGTTTAAAGAACTTTTAAAAGGGGCCGAGTAAGTACTATCATCAATAGTATATAAAAAGGAAAATGATCTAGGTAAGATTAAGAATCAATTACTCATGTTACGATGATTTAATTTTTTTTAAAAAAAAAAATTTGGAGTTCAATCAGGTCACAAATGTACGATGAATTTTTGTGCTACATGAAAGAGGAAGAATTACCACATTTACTACATTCACAAATGTGACAGAAAAGGGTATGGCATATTCATTCAAATGCATTTACATTTTTTAAAATTGCTATAATTTTTATTACCACATAATGCTGCGTTACCCTAGTCATTCAAAAAAAAGCGATAGTACCATGAAAAGATAATCTGATATGGCCAATTAAATTATACATAACTTTCAAACTCTTATAAATTATAAATTACTAAATAAAAATAATATTTTAACATTTAAATTTTGTATTATTGTGTAAAATAAATTTTTTTTTTTTTAATCACTATTGTAATTGAAAATTTCACCCCGAAGTGCAATGGAGGAAAAAAGATTTATATTAGATTTTTTAATTATTAGTACAATTAACCACTAATTAACCCTTTTATAGTTACCTTCATATAGTTAATTCTCTTTTTAATCATGGCATTGTTTAGGTTTTATAAAAAACTACCTTTTAATAAGTCACTGATAATATATACAAAATATTGGACTTTCTTAATACATAAACATGTATCATTGGGGTGGTCGGTCAACTAATAAAATCAAAACTATGTATGATATACAGAAAAAATACTATTAATAGATTTTTTCATTGATCGTCATATTAAAGTTTATCTTATAGTAAACTTTATTAAAATTGATACATTTTTTAAACTTCCATAAATTTAAATCCTTCTCAATATTTTCGCTCTAATTTCTAGGACATTCTAAGTAACTATCCTTTTAATAAAATGGGCCAATTTTTTAAAAAAAGGTTTGTTTTCACTTCAAAATTAATAAAAATCTATTTCAGAAGAACTTCTTTCATAGAAAAAAAAAACTTTTTTCTTAGTATTTTCAAAAAAACAAGGTATTTTATTGTTCTATAGGTTTTCACATATTCAATTGAACTTTTCGCACTACATAAAACATAATAAAGCGCAAGTTATTGAATTTTTAAGGTTTTGGATTTTTTAATGGTAAAATGCCTTCCCTTTTGAAACAATCTTATTACTTGAAAAGGCTCGTGAAATAGGAACTCAAAAATTAAAAGCAAAAAAAATAAAACCAGGCTAAAGAAACACCATTCTCTTTATAGTACAATTGATCAATTATCAGAAGTAGAAGTAAAACAAACACAACACTTATTAAACAAAATGCACTATCCAAAGGGTTCTCAAAGAGGACAAATACTGTCACTATATTTACAAAACAAAGCATTATTATTTATTGAAGATCATTTTTATAAGTCATCAAAAACTGATGAGTCAATTGAGTCATTAAATGAAGCTAATAAAGTATTGCATGATTTGCTTTATTTAAAATTATGAATTTAACCTAATTTTGCTAAAACTCAAATGTAAGTTATATATATGATGTTTGGGATCCTAATATGAAGATACAGGAATTGGTATAATTGAACTATATTAGAACCCAAATAGGGATGGCAACGGTCATGGTTATTAACCGGTCATGACCGGTTATAACTGTGACCGATATCGGTCAGTTAAAGACTTCTGACCGACCGTTTAACTGACCGGTTTGACCAACCGTTTGACTAACTGTTTAATCGACCATTTAACTGACCATTTGACCGACCATTTAATCATTTAACACTTTTTTACAGACTTAATTAATAAAAAGTTGTTATAATATTTCTTTAGTGGATTTAATCAAAAAAATACTTTAACGTTTTTTCTTAATTAAATTCATTAAAAAAAAGGTTAAACAGTCAGTTAAATGGTCAGAAAAATGGTCAGCCAAAATGGTTGGTCAGTCAAAGGCCTTTAACTGGTTATGACTGATTGATAACTGACCATGACCGACCATTGCCATCTCTAGACCAAGATCAATAAGCAAATATAGGTCAAAATGTAAAAAATCAGGCATCAATCAGTCACCAATCAGTCACCAATCAGATAGCTAATAAAAAAATATTATAAAAACATTTTTTCACTATATTATATTGGAAAAAACATTTTGCAACCTTTTTTAATTCTTTAATAAAAAATGTTGTGAAAATATTTTTTCATATTATATTAGAAAAAATATTTTGCAATATTTTTTCATATTATATTAGAAAAAATATTTTGCAATATTTTTTTTAATTCTTTAATAAGAAAATGGTGCAAAAATATTTTTTTCATAATATTATATTAAAAAAATGTTTCATAATATTTATTTCAATACTTTAATAAAAATGTTGCAAAACATTTATTTGAAGATAAAGCTCAAGTCTGACTTAACTTGAGCCATAATTTTTATGGCTTGGCTCAACTCACTTTAGCTTGAGCCAAAATTTTTATGATTCGGCTTATTCTGACTCAAACCAGAATTTTTTTTTCAAGCTGAGCTGAGCCAGACTGTGACTTGGCTCAAGTTGGTTCATGTAAAGCTTTAGATTCACCTAAAAATTTGCCCAATGGCCTCTCCAATAAAATGCTAGATCATTCCATTTATTCCAATTAGTTTCACTAAAGTATTTTTAATATTTCAAACAAATCAGATCAATTTAGGTAAATCGTTGAGTTAATCCAAAAATTTCAGATTAGGTCATCAAATTCATGATCCAATTTTAAGTCAGATTACAATTTGACCTGACCATTTGATTTATTTAACCTAATATAATATTTCTGGTCAAATGAGTCAAATATATTTTTTTTTATATAAAATTATTAAAAAAAAATGGCAAAATATTTTTTTGTATTAATTATTAAGAAAAAAACAAACATCAAATCATTTTTTCTTAATAGTAATTATTATATACTTTTTTAATAGAAAAATGTAAAGTTTAACTTTTTTATTTTTTTTAACTAAAAAATGGCAGATTCAACATTTTTCATTAAAAAAAAAAGTTTATTTTTTTAAAATTAAAAATATCAGATTTGATGTGTTTCATTAAAAAAAATTTTTTTTTATTTTTAATTAAAAATATCAGGTTTAATATTTCAATTAAAAATCCTTTTTTTATTAATGTTTTTCATTAAATGACTTAAGTTTTTTTATTTTTGATGAAAAAACATTATTTTTGATATACAGGTCAAATATATCAAATAGGTTAGGTTAGATAAAACAGATTATCAAATCTGGTTTTTTTTGTCAGGTTAGATAAAATGAATTATCTGATCTGATCTGTTCTGTTCAAAACATTAAATATTTCTATTACAATGTACTTTTCATCATACTTTTTACTATTTAATTTCTCTTTTTTTATCTTTATACTAATGTTATATCTTTTTTCTTTTCTTAGCTGCAATTCATTCTTATATTTCCAGATCAATATTTTAAAATCAAATAATTTTTCTAAGTTTTAACAATTTTTGTATTATATTTAGATTTATCATTTTATAATATTTAAATAGATTCATTATTTTATAATTAATATAATTTTTTAATATACTAAAATGTAAAATTGTAATAATAATTAATATTCTATATTTCTAATTTCTTAACTTTATCTACAAGCTGATTTTTATTTACTTTATCTTTTGAAAATTCAATTATTATATTTAAAAATTAGATTTAAATAAAAAAGAATATTTACTTATTCTTAAATATATAAATAATGAAACACTAAAAAATCATTTAAAGAAGAATCTATTGATTGGAAAATCAACTAAAATTTGCACAAATGCCATTTTATAGTCATATAATAATAAGGAATTATATATAGAAATCTTATAAGTATATTATAGAATTAATAAATATTTAATTACTAGTTTTTATATTGTATAATTAATATCTTCTTTTTTAACATTATAAAAATAATACTAAAATATTCTTTTAAATACAAATCTTTCTAGTTTTCTAGTTATCTTTAAATTATAAAATTAGGCAAAGATGATTAAACTATTTGCAACTCTTTTCAGATATACATATATATATATATAATTAATGTTCCTCATGAGTTGAATTGAGTTAAGTCGAGTTTTGAGTCAATTTTAAAGTACTATTTATATATTAGAAAATACCTTACCTTCATTTTTATAATACTTTTAATTATATTATTTATATTATGTGAGTTTATATGAGTTATTTTAAATCGCATATACGAAACCTTATATATAGTTTATTAAAAAGATATATAAGAGTAATATTAGACAATTAAACAATTTGAACAGTTTTGAATAATTTTGAATAAATTTTAAATAGAATTTTAAATAATTCTTTTATATTTAAAACCTTATTCAAAACCTTTAAAATTAAAAATTGTATTTAAAACTTATTAATCATCACTGTACTACATAAGAAACTGTTTAGCTAGTTAAAAGAATTATTTTTATATACATAAATATTGGAATTCCATTTAATATCTCCTATGTAGAATTTTCTGTAAAGCTTTTAAAATGTTAAATACTAAAATAGGTTATTTTAACTTGATCTTAATATATGTTCCCTTAAATAAAAGGTCTATTTTCTTTATAACTTTAAGTAATCCTATTGAAATAATTGAAGGATTTCTTTGCTAAAATTCATTTATTTTACTAACTATACTAGGAAATGGAAATCATTGTAAGTTCAGAGTGAAAAAAAAGTTATAAATAAACCTTTATCTGATGTAACACAAATTTATTTTCATCTGATATAACACGAAATTTCAATGATGTGATGTATGCGGACAACCAGATATTGTCACATGACACTATTTGACATAGTCCTTCAAAAATATTTATAGTCCTTTGCTTCGCTCTGGACAATCATAAAAATCTTCTGACCATTTCATGGATATTACTTCTATCTTTAGCTTCTATATAGCTATATATTTAAGAAGAGATTCTTAAATTGTCTGAATGGTTTATTTAATATATGATTGTTATCTACTCAGTTCTTTGAATCTCATCATAATATTTAGATGCACATCTGAAATATGTATCAGATTGATAGTGCAATGTGATGCAGTAATTTCAAAAAAAAAATCAAGTTAAAGATTTTCTTTTTAATGTAATATTTTCAAATTTATATACATTAGAAATATTTTCATCTGTTTTACAAAATTCACTTACAAATAGAAGGAGGCTTTAAAAGTAGATTTTGACTTTAGTATATATAAAGTTGCTTGTCTAAACCTCTTCAAAATTCTACGATTAGTTTCGTCAAAATTTTACTATAGATTTATTATAATTTTGGCAGAGTTTTGGCAGTTTCAGCATTTATAATAAGTTTCAGCAGTTTCGCCTTTCTCCAGAGTTTCGCCAGTTTTTTAATATAACTTTAATATAGTTTCAGCAGAATTTCGCTTTTCGGCAAAACGCCATCTTGCCTAAACTCTTAAGTTTCGGCAAGCAACTTTAAGTATATAGCAACTGATTTTATTATCTTTGCCAATCATTTCCAAAATTGAATTTGTCAAAAAAACAGTTTTTATTAAATAACTTGAAAATGGCCTTTTAAACTACTTGTATATTTTCTAAATAAATTTGCAGAGTAGATAAAAATATATCTAATATAGTAATTTAAAGGTTTTATTTTAAATAAAAAAATTGCAAATTAATTTTTTGGAAAAAATTGCTATGCCACACTTAGAGATGTACCACTTAGTATTATATAACATATATAACATATATATATAACTAAAAAAAAATACATATAATATGAATAAAAATTTTTTGATCAATCAATTACCAGACTGTATATTCTGAAATTACAAAAATTTTCATTCCTTATCTATCTATCACTGGTCACGTGAAGTAAGATTAATGATATATATAACACATAAATAACATATATAACATATTATATTTGTTACATTTGTTGTTTTTAATGTTATAAATATTATATAGCAAAAATGGTATATTTTTAATATAAAATAATAAAAGTACA
The DNA here is from genome assembly GCA_003833135.1 of Oehlia diaphana. NCBI lineage: Eukaryota > Fungi > Glomeromycota > Glomeromycetes > Glomerales > Glomeraceae > Oehlia > Oehlia diaphana. Next base: position 37,337 of record QZLH01000375.1, on the reverse strand, counting down.
TATTGTATTTATAAAAATTTTATTCATATTGTATATATTTTTTTAATTATATATATATGTTATATTAGTGTTTGTATCCGGGTTTAGCATATCCGATTGTAATAGTGGATATCCGTTAAAAATCAAGTATCGGGATAAAAATTTTTGAATTTCACAGTTATCCGGATTTGGATTTAATCTAAACGGGTTATCCGGATATAACCGTTAACTATAACAGATATCCATTTAAGTTAGCGGATATCCAATTTAATGCTGATCGTGCTACCAATGTCCAATGACCATTGACCGAAATCATGTGAAGAAGCATGTATTACAAATATAACGCGTCAAAAACTCGAAATTTATTGTCATTTTTGTTTTAGTTTCATGTTAATAGACAACTTGTAACACACTATCTTCATACGTTTATATTCAAAATGACACAACAAAGTAGCATTACACCCTTTCTTACTGTTCCTTCTCTAAATACACTACCTTATGAAGATTCTATTCAACCGGTAAAAAAGAAACAAAAAATTTCAAGAAAAAAAACTAGCTGGATATGGGAGTATTTTATCGAAGGGTTTAATGATAAAGATGAATTAATTATAATATGTCAAGTGGAAGGGGAAGAAGGAAAAAAATGTAACGTGAAACTTAAACATGATAGTTCAACGGGTAATGGAATTAGTCATTTATGGTCTGTTCATAAAATAACTAAAGATGGAAAACAACCTGCGGTATGGTAATATGGTATAGTTTATAGTTAAATCAGTAAAGTATTTTAATATTCAAATAGTAATATAATATAATTTCTTTTTTGTTGATTTTGTAGGATAAACAACAAAAGCTTGATGTAATTAAAAAACATCCAGAAAAACGGCAAAATACACTTCGTCAATTTTTGGTTAATTGGATTATTGATGATTTACAACCTTTTTCAGTTGTTAACAGCCCATCATTTCGTATTTTTTGCAATGAATTAGATCCTGCATTTTTAGTACCAGAAGCAAAAACCATAAAGGCAATTATACATCAAGCATATAATTTTACATATCCGAAAATGGTAGAGCAAATTGGAAAGGAAGCAATATCTGTGGCACTAACGGCAGATTTGTGGACTGGCAGGAATCGGAAAGGATTTCTTGGAATCACATGTTCGTATAT
>QZLH01000375.1:0-33160 GCA_003833135.1 Oehlia diaphana | reverse complement strand
GAATTAGAAAAAAATAGGGAAATTAATACACCTATTAATACTCGCAATATTTTAGATCAAGTAAAAAAAAATTTGTATGATGCAATGATTCATTATTTTAATCCAGCATCATCAGAAGCTCTTCTGGCTGCCCTTCTTGATCCACGTTTTAAAAAATTACAATCATTTACGCCAGACCAAAAGCAAGTTGCAGAAAATGAATTGCAAAATAAATATAACGAAATAAAGTCCAACCAACCCTTTACTGCTTCATCCTCACCTCCAGCTTCATCTCAGCGAAAAAAAAGATCACTATTTGATGCCTTTACCAAACCATTAATAACCGAAAATGAAATAGGTAATTATTTAGCATTAGAAAAGATTCCGTTTGAAAAAGATCCATATGCTTGGTGAAATGAAAAAAAAGAGAAATTTCCAGTTTTAAGCCAATTATCTAGAAAGATATTAGGCATTCGGGCGGCATCTACTCCTTCAGAACGACTATTCTCAGATGCAGGTAACCTTTTAACTGTTAAAAGAACACGAATTAAACCTAAGTTATTTAGCCATGTTATGTTCTTAAAACGAAATAGTCACCATTTTGCTAGTATTCACCCTCCAGCTTAACAAGTAACTATTCTTGACGTTTAGAATTTATTATTCTATTATATACTTATATACTTCATATAAATCTCATAATGAATTTCAATAAAGCAATTTTTAAATAAAAATTTTTTATTTTTTTTTTATAAATCTATAAAATACAAATAAAACTGTGAGAAAAAATTATATTAGGTTCACGGGTTGTTTACTTTTATATCCGGATACAAATCTGTTTATAACCCGTTAGTTATCCACGAATATCACGGATTAAGCCGGATGGATATCCGGTTTAGCAAAAAATAATTTTTCTGGATAACCGGATTTAAAAATTCTTAACGGTAACGGATTTTTTTATCCAGATATTAACCGGATACAAACACTATGTTATATATGTTATATAACCTCTAGACACACTGTACCGTCAACCTGACACACATTTCAGATGTGCCATCTAGACTATTTAGGAAAAAATTGTGTATCTGGTTATTGGTAAATTCTGATCTAAAATCTATTTTTAACTGATATATCAGAAGCTTAATACATTCTTTTTTATAGATCTTCATAAATCTGTTCAGAATTTTGTTTGCAATTTTATCCTTTAGAGATTTTGCATCAATTCATTTATCATAACTTTAATCACTATGAGGAAGTAATAAAATCCTTAAAGATCAATTGGCATTTTTGCGAAATCAATCTAATGTATAGCATTTAATGCATGTTTATATAATAATCCATAAATTAGTGAATATTCTGAATTTAGTGTTGCTACCCAAAACTCATTTAATGATAAAATTTATAAATCCAAAACTCAAAAACTGAAAAAATTGGTAAATCTGAAACTTTTCTAAATTATAATTAGTTTCAGAAAAGCATAAAAACAATTTAGGCAATTAGGTTTATTATAAAAAATAGTTTCAGATTGAATTTTGACTAAACTAAAATTTTGAAAAAATAGTTTTAGCAAGCATCCTTAATTCTGATGCCTTTTTCTTTAGAGGTTTTTTTTAGAGGTTGTAGCATAATCATGTATTTTTCCGAAATATTTTCTAAATTTTTTGGAAAACTACATGATTTTTTGTTGAGTAATATTCCTCTCAGATAAGGTTGCTTGTTTAAACCTCTTCAAAATCCTACGATTAGTTTCATCAAAATTTTACTATAGATTTATTATAGTTTTGGCAGAGTTTTGGCAATTTTGGCATTTATAATAAGTTTTGGCAGTTTCGCCTTTCCCTAGAGTTTTGCCAGGTTTTTAATATAACTTTAATATAGTTTTGGCAGAATTTCGCTTTTCAGCAAAATGCCATCTTGCCTAAACCCTTAGGTTTCAGCAAGCAACCTTACCCTCAGAATAGTGTGGCTTGATGGTTTGTAAATAGATGTTTCAAAAAAATTGTGTAACAAATAAGGTTGCTTGTCTAAACCTCTTCAAAATTCTACGATTAATTTCGTCAAAATTTTACTATAGATTTATTATAGTTTTGGCAGAGTTCTGGCAGTTTTGGCATTTATAATAAGTTTCGGCAGTTTCGCCTTTCTCCAGAGTTTTACCAGTTTTTTAATATAACTTTAATATAGTTTTGGCAGAATTTCGCTTTTCGGCAAAACGCCATTTTGCCTAAACCTTTAGGTTTCGGCAAGTAACCTTAATAACAAATTGCGATAAATCTTTTTTTTTTTTTTTTATTTTTATTTTTTTTTTTGTCGTAGTTGGTATTTACGTTTTGTAGTAGTAGTAAATTTAGTAAATTTCAATTTCTATTTATTTTCTTCTTTTTCTAGTTTTTAGAAATAGTTTTATGTGAAATTATTAGCTTTCATATATAAATATTTTTTTTAAAAAAATTTTAAAACAAATTCTTTTTTCTTTTTTTTTACAGTAGAAACTTAACAAAAGGGTAGTGTTCTGCACGAATCAAATTTCTCCTTTGAAATTCGATTCGATTCGGACTCGATTCGGACTCGATTCGACTTCCAAAAATTATTATCTCAGGATCTAGTGATCCAAATTCGATGATTTTTTTAATCAATAGGTCTCGTTGTCCTGATTAAAATAAAAAAAAATCGTTAAAATCGGACTGCTAGATCAAAAGTTATTCGCAAAATACGTTTTTATTACTCAGGAGCAATCAGGGTCACACCATGTCACAAATCGATTCGTGCAGAACACTACAAAAGGGCTGCTTAATTAAGTTTCGTGACAAGGCTTTTTCAGGAATTTTTGCACGCAATAATTTAGGAATGACTCTATGTGAAATTCAAGAAGGTTATTATAGGTAAGATTATTGTTTGGGATTATTTTAACGAATTAACGTTTTTTCCCTTCAGTTTGACATTTTTTTTTTCTTTCTTTACCATTCAGAAACCATCCAAGAACAATTCCAATAGGAAGTTCATACAGATGTAAGCCTTATAGTTTTTAACATTTTTTTATTGCAAATTTCAGTATTGGAGAGTTTGATAGTAATGAATTAATATCTTTTATTATTTAGAAATAAGTTTTAACGATTCGTTAAAAGTATTTGTAGTGAAACTAAGTTCTTTGTCAAAAGAATAAAGAAAGGGTGTATATGGATATCAAAGGTTATTTTTATTTTATCTAGTATAGGACAATTTTTTAGTAAATTTATTACAAAAATTGAAAATTATGGCGTCAATTACATTAATGCTTAAAACTACATATATTTTTTAACCTTTAACAATTCAATATCCAATGTAGGCTGTACTGATGATCGTATCTGAACCTCTAGCCCACTATTACCATTTGCACCAGCAATTTATAATATTTAATCAATTTCGTTTAGTGTAGCTTTTGAGTTTGATTCTTTTCTTTCCTTTCTAATTCTAAATTAACCCATTTCACAATTGCATCTAACGTCTTATCACATTTTGGGATATCAATATTATTTAATATACGTGAAACTATTGATTGATTAAATCTGATTGAATGGGTCGAAAGTTCCCTAATTTCAAGTGCTATCCTTGACTGGCTTGGAGTATCAAGCCCTTTTCTATATTCCATTACAACCTTGAAATTATTCATAATATCAGTTTCTTCTTTTGAGAAAACCTTTTTTTTTTAGGTTTCTATTGTTCATACATATCATTTGTATCTGTTTGCAGATTTGTACTAAATTAAAAGCATTTATTAATAGATTATTATACAGTATAATTTCAATAATAAATATAAATAAAATTACAATTACCTTTTTTTACGCATTAACGTCTCTGCAATTAGATTTTGCATAGATTTTAAGGTTTGAGTTCTAGTATGAATATATTGATCAATAGGTAAATTTTTTTTACCTATGTCTAAATTTTTGACAATATTATTTTCAACTTCAACTGTAGCTGTTGTACATCTTGTTCTGCTTTTTATAGCAGAAACCAAATTACTCCATAAAACAATTGTCTTCCACCATACTTTGTCCATATATTTTACTAAATTTAAACTATAAAAAGGATTTTTAATACTCTTTGATTGAGACAACTGTGCGCTAACTGTAATTTCTAATTGTGGAATTAATATTTTATAATTTTCGTTATTTTCTTGTATAATTTTTAATAATACATTATTATCTAAATTATAAGTCCATGAATGTGATTCTTCTGGATTTAATAAATAAGAAATTTGCATTGGGTTATTATTCATATTTTCTTCCAAATTATTTGGATCTAAATGATCCAAGTCCAAACATAAATCTGGAATATTTGTTATATCAAAATTTTTGTTTAAAAACTTTTTTTTTTCAATTAGATTTATGTTTTTATTAGCTAATTCAAAATATTCTTGACTCATTATCCATTCCCATCTTTCAATTTCTCTTTTAGCATTTGGAAGAGTTTCCTTTACTCTAATAGAGTTCCAAACTCGCATAGCAAACTTTGATAAAATTTCTCGATCATAGCCTAATTTGACAATAAAGTTTTTGGACCTAATATGATGACGTATAGCTCTAATTGTGTGTCCAAAACACCAGCCAACTATTACTTTTGACCTATCAAATTCATTATTAATGACACTATTCATCATTCTATCAAGATACTGATCAACATTTTCGTTGTTATATTCTCCTAATATAGCAATCAATAAATTTCGTGCACAATCTATATTAATTAAAAAAGGTACTGAATTTGAACCAAATAATTTTAATTCTTTTTGCCTATATATATGGAGATAATGCTGAAGATTTTTTGATGATAAATTATTTGTTACTAATTCAAATACGTCTACTGGAGGAGCATCTGATGAATTATTACTTGATGGCATTGTATAAAAAGCATTTAGAATTCTTTTGTTATTTGAATTTTTTACTGGCGTAAGATAATGAGGTACAGGTTTTACAAGTTGTCCTGTATAGTCTAAAAAAATTCCAGGATTATTACTTACATTATAATGGTAATAACAAATTCCTGCTTCATTAAAAATTACAACTGATAAAGGTTGTGTTTGAATTGGTTCTTGAATAAATCCCCATAGTTGACGTTTATTAACTGAATGAGCACCATTTTTTTTAATATAATCATCTTTTTCATTACTATTTATATCTAAAATAGCTGCATGTAACCATTCACATAAGTTATAACCCGATTTATTTTCTTTATTTTTTGAAGAATAAATAGTTCGAACTGAATGGGCTGATGGTATGCCCTGTCGATTACCAGTGTAATGAACTTCATTTTTAACATTTAATAAAATTTTTTTTTTCATGTCACGAGGTGATCCAAAATCTTTTGATTTCGCTAATACTTGTCTTGCATATCCACGACATTGACCAAACATTTTTCCCTCTAAATGCTTACACTTTCTTTTATTTGTCAAATATACTACATTAATTTTAACAACTTCTTTTAATTGAATTAGATCTATTTTATTAACAACTATTTTAAATGTTGTTTGATTACTTTTGTCACAACCTCCACAATAACATTATTTAACTAAAGTTTTATTATTTTCATATGTTTTGTTAACAGAAATTGATATTTGTGGTGGAAATTCAGGTTGTTTTCTAAGTAGTTCAAATAAATGATAATTGCTTATTTGCCAATCTCTCCAATAATAATTAAAATTTTGATTTTTATCAATATCACATATAAATAAAGAACTTAGTGCTTTTTGATAAGAAATTTCAAATTGAAAATCTTTTGCATCAGAATAAATCAAATAATCACCTATTTTGTCAATATTAGGGATAAAATCTCTATCAATGCCCATAAATAGTCCAATTATAGTATTTGGATCTACTTCACTATCAGTAATATGTTCATTATTTGTTTTATCAGCCGTTAAATCATTATGATTATTTTGCAAAGAAAGTACTTCTTGAATTAATGGAGATTGTTCATACGTTTTTTGTTTAAAAACTGGTACAAAATGATTGGATTTACCACTACTTTGAAAATCCTCTGCAGAAATAGAGCTCCACATAATAATACAATGCGGATAAAAATGATCACCTTGTCATGGCATTATAATCCGATTATAAATTTGATTCATAAATGTATTACCAGTTTGTGAAAAGAGAGACTCAATAGGTCTATGCAAAACCGATGCCAATCCAAAAAAAGCAATCATAGAGCACCAAGAATTTGGTTTACACATTAATTTTAGTTCAGAAATGTATTCACTTGTTTTTTTAAAAGAATCATTTTGAGTTTCCATATTTATATTATCTAATGCTCTGTCTCGATAAAAAATGTCTTGTTCAAAAATTTCTTGTTGTAAATAATGATCCGCGTTTGCCATTAATTCAATCATCACAGCTAAACGCAATTGCACATGATTGTCCTCATGCCCAAAAGCAATTAATGAAGCACTATTAAAAAAACAATTGCCATTTGGGGTTGACTTAATACAGATATGATTAGCATACTTTTCAGGAATCAATTTCATCGCCTCATTATCTCTTTGGATATAATCCCATTCTTCGTAAATATGACTAAAATTAGTTGAAAGTATTACATTATTTAGATTAAATTGTGTGCCATAAGTAATTATATTTTTAAGTGTAATGTCATTTTTACAAAGAAAATTGAAAATGTCATATAAAGTATTTTCAGCCATAATTGAATTCATTTTGCAAAACACGTGAAAAGTAGCAACAAAATAAATTTTACTGTAAAAACACTTAACAAATATAGATAGTTGTAAGAAAAAGGTTTGTTAAGGTAAAAAGTGAAAAAAATGTTTTATTAAGAAAGTGTAAAAAAAAGTTTTATTAAGTAAGAAATCACGTAAAAAAATTGAATAAGAATGTTTATTAAGTAAAAAAAACGTGTAAAAGAATCAAAGAAAACGTTTTGTTGGTAAAAATACGCAAATATGATATGATTTATAATTATAATTTTTATGGTAAAGAAGCATTCATAAAAGAAGAAAGAATTATGTAATTTTTAATGGCAAAAATCCTTTTACAGAAGTCAAGCATTTGGATTCTTTAGATTTATGGTAGTAGTAACAATAAAAGTAATTTTGTACATCAATATGCATATGTATATTGATGAATAAAGTTAGTCGTACTAGCAAAACCAATAAGTCATATGTTAATTAATACAAAAATTCATAATTTATTAATACAAAAACAATAATGGAATACTAGATTTACATTAAAGAATAAGAATAGAAAATCATTGAGAAAATATTGTTACAAAATCACAAAAAATAAAAATATTCCTCTTGAATTTGTAAAAATCCTAATAATAGAAAAAAAAAAAATGTTAAATTGAAGAAAAACAAAGTAAATTCGCTAAAATGCCCCCTAAAAAAACCACCAGTCCACCACCATAAACCTTATTTCTGATTCACAATAGAAACATTTCTAAATGGTAAAGAAAGAAAGAAAAAATGTCAAACTGAAGGGAAAAAATGTTAATTCATTAAAATAATCCCAAACAATAACCTTACCTATAACCTTCTTGAATTTCACATAGAATCGTTCCTAAATTATTGCGTGTAAAAATTCCTGAAAAAGCCTTGTCATGAAACTTAATTAAGCAGCCCTCTTGTTAAGTTTCTACTGTAAAAAAAAAAAGAAAAAAAGAATTCGTTTTAAAATTCTTTAAAAAAAAATATTTATATATGAAAGCTAATAATTTCACATAAAACTATTTCTAAAAACTAGAAAAAGAAGAAAATAAATAGAAATTGAAATTTACTAAATTTACTACTACCACGAAATATAAATACCAACCACGATGAAAAAAAAAAATAAAAAAAAAAAAAAGATTTATCGCAATTTGTTATACGATTTTTTTATAGTTTTGTGAAACATCTATTTACAAGCCATAAAGCCACACTATTCTGAGGGGAATATCACTCAACAAAAAATCGTGTAGTTTTCCAAAAAATTTGGAAAACATTTCAGAAAAATACATGATTATCATTTGGAACAGAAATTAATTATAAGGTTTATACAAATTCAGATTTGAGTTTTTTTAGTAATGTTTGGTCCTGTTATAATATTTACATATATTTAAACTATCTAATTTCTTTATTTAAAAAATTATTTCATAGATGGTAAGTTATTTATTTAATTCTATTATTACTTATGGTTATAATATTTACATATAATTTAAACTATCTAATTTCTTTATTTAAAAAATTATTTCATAGATGGTAAGTTATTTATTTAATTTTATTATTACTTAATATTGTTATAATATTTACATTTAATTTAAACTATCTAATTTCTTTATATAAAAAATTATTTAATAATATAGTATTTATTTAATTCTATTATTACTTATTGTCATAATATTTACATATAATTTAAACTATCTAATTTCTTTATTTAAAAAATTATTTTATAATTTATTTTAGTTGGTAAGCTATAAGTTATTTAATTCTATTATTACTTATTGTTATAATCATATTTACATATAATTTAAACTATCTAATTTCTTTATTTAAAAAATTATTAAATAATATAGTTCGTAAGTTATTTATTTAATTCTATTATTACTTATTGTTATAATAATTCTATTATTACTTATTGTTATAATATTTACATATAATTTAAACTATCTAATTTCTTTATTTAAAGAATTATTAAATAATTTAAGGTGTAAGTTATTAGTTATTTATTTAAATTTATTATTACTTATTGTTATAATATTTACATATAATTTAAAATATCTAATTTCTTTATTTAAAAAATTATTAAATAATATAGGGAGTAAGTTATTTATTTAATTCTGTTATTACTTATTGTTGTAATATCTACACATAATTTAAACTATCTAATTTATTTATTTAAAAAATTATTTCATAGATGGTAAGTTATTTATTTAATTTTATTATTACTTATGGTCATATTATTTACATATAATTTAAGCTATCTAATTTCTTTATTTAAAAAATTATTTAATAATATAAGGAGTAAGTTATTTATTTATTTCTATTAGTACTTATTGTCATAATATTTCATATAATTTAAACTATCTAATTTCTTTATTTAAAAAATTATTTCATAGATGGTAAGTTATTTATTTAATTCTAATATTACTTATGCTTTTAATATTTACATATAATTTAAACTATCTAATTTCTTTATTTAAAAAATTATTTCATAGATAGTAAGTTATTTATTTAATTCTATTATTACTAATTGTTATAATATTTACATATAATTGAACTATCTAATTTCTTTATTTAAAAAATTATTTAATAATATAGTTCGTAAGTTATTTATTTAATTCTATTATTACTTATTGATATAATATTTACATATATTTATTTAAAAAATTATTTAATATAGGGAGTAAGTTATTTATTTAATTCTAGGGATAGCAACGGTCACGGTCATTAACCGGTTATGACCGGTCATGACCGTGACCGATATCGGTCGGTCAAAGACCTCTGACCGACCGTTTGACCGACCGGTCTGACCGACCGTTTAACCGACCGTTTAACCAATCCTGAAAACGTTTGCAAAATGTCTTTTAATATAAAATTTAATAAAAAAATGTTTCGCAAGTGTTTTTTAAATATTTTAATAGAAAACGTTGCGAAAACGTTTTTTATTAAGTATTTCATAAAAAAAAACGTTTCGCAAACGTTTTCAGGATCGGTTAAACGGTCGGTCAGACCGGTCGGTCAAACGGTCAGTCAAACGGTCGGTCGGTCGGTCAAAGGTTCTTGACCGGTTATGACCGATCGATGACCGACCATGACCGACCGTTGCCATCCCTAGATGCAATTGTACGAAAATAATGCAATAAATATTATCACATGTGACATGGTCAATACTTTATTCAAAAAAGTTTCTTATTTGTTACCTTAAACCAAATTTTTAAACGCTGCCTTGATTATAGAGTTTCACTCAATCTAACTAGCATTTATAATTTTGCCCAGGATTCCATATGCGGGTAGGCTAGGCCAGGGCTGCGTACAATTTAACAAAATTGTTTATACTGTATTAACCAAATATCATATTGTACGTGTGTCTGTGACTTAGCCCTCAAACATAAACATATTAGAATTATTAGTGTATATTTACCAGCAAATCAAACAACAAAAATTAACCATAAAAATCTACAAACAAAGATAATTTTAAAGTTATTGACAAATTTTTCATACCAATAGCATAATATGGCTTGTATAACTCACTCCTTATAAATGTAAAAAACGTGTCGACTATATCGTAAAATAAAAATTATTAAAATATCGTGATCATCATGTGATTCCAAAATCCTATGTAGAAGATTTGATCACGTGCAACCAATCATTTATCTTTATAAAACGTGTAACCTGCTCTTATGTCATACGTGACCATCCCAAATTACTTCTAACTCAAATTTCATTATTGGCTCTTAATAAATTGGTTTTGTGTGATTAATTTGGCTAAATTAGTTGAACAAAGCAACAATGGAATTGAATTCATCTTTCTTAAAATTAATTCTAACCCAATTCTTTCTAGTCATTTGTAGATCATTTCGTTTCTCGCCCTAGTAAATTAAAGAAGGAAAGTTTTGTGTGATGATATGGCTTTATTACTAAATTAGTTAATTGTCAATGAGGTATCAGGATGGGCGTAAAAATTTTAAGTGCAAACGTAAAATAGTGAATTTTAATGTCAAATGAAATCACAAATTACCAAAAACACTGATTAACCTTTTATAGTACTTTTACTACGGATTTATATAAATTCTATAAAAAATATAAAATTAAACGAATAATTTCTCATCATCATTCAAGTTATGCTTTTTGTCGCGAAAAGAAAAAAAATAGTTGGTAATGTGATTGCCAATCATAAATAAATTTTTTTTTTTAGAAATTTTCTTATTAAATCATCCGAACGGTCAGGATTTATCATATGCCGATAATCATTTTAAATTCATTTCTAACCCAATTTATTTGTGTTTTTTTTTAAAAAAAAATTATAAGAATCAAATATGTTCTCATTCAATTGTTTGAAAAAGAGTGTTTTATGGGGTTTGTTTGGCTTTCATTTATCTAAATTAGTAATAGTTTGAACTGCGGTAAATGTCGAAAGAAAAAATAAACTTCGAAACGTGTAACATAAATAATGTAAATAATGAACACAGCCGATAATTTTGAAAATTATGTGTAACTAATTGTAATTAAATGTTATTATTAAAAAGTTGATGGTCGATATTGTTCTTTAAATCTAATATTCTTAAAAAAAAGTATGGTGTACTACTGTAGTCGTGTGTATACGCCACAAAGCTTTTACGATCATCTTAATTAAAAGTAATTATTTATTGACCCCAAATTTTTTTTTTAATTTTGACATATTAAGTTAATAAAAATTTGATCAAAAAAATTGTAAAAACAATATGTACACTAAAATGGTTTAATTGTTGATATCCATTTAATCGGTACCAATAAGTTATAATAAATTTAATAAATTGTATTGATTTATCGAATAATTTATTCGTTTTGGATTCGAAAGATAAATGCTTGTTAAAAAATTATATTTTAAAAATTAAAAGATTAATGAGTCAAAATTAGTACGCAATTTAATGGATCAAGATGATGACACTTACAATAAAACTAATAATGCTGTAATTTGTGCTAATTACAAAATAATTTATATATTATTAAAAAATAGATAATTAAACAATATGCTAAAAAAGGGTTTTTAGAGATTTCTAATTAAGGATAATTTTAATAGACTGTACAAAGTTTATTATTCATGATTATATAATACGCCATCACCTTTTCAGCCAATTTTTTTTTTTTTGTAATACATAATTTTTTGGATAAATACGTGAATACGATAATTTTTCATGTTGATAATTTACTTATTCATAAAAATTGAAAATTGTAAAATTGTCAAATTTATTATATATTATGAAATTAAATTCTATACGCAAGTGCATAGTAACGCACCCTCTATATTATGTTATATGTCAAAATTAGTATTCTAATCTATTCTATTCTTATATGTAAAGTTAAAGAGCAGTCAAAAATACGCATAGGACGTGCACTTTAAAGGTTCTATAATAAGTACATAAGGTTTGTACCGCGTTTATTCTAAAAAAAAAAGGAAATTATGATAACGTGATAATAAATGATCGGCGAATAATTTCAACGGCCCGCGTAAAATTATTATTTCTATATATATGTGTTATAATAAAAAAAAACGAAATATTAATTCTAATCTTAAAAAATACGTAATCCTTAATATAAAACTAACTTTTAAAATCTAAAATATTAATTTGAAGGTAATAATGAGATAAATGAATTTGAAATCCGTATGTAACGCGAAAGTGAAATTTTTATCGAAAAGACCCTCTATAAACCTTTTAAAAGACACCTAAAGGTAAGATCGAAGATTTGAAACTTTTGTCATCATGAAAGCTTGTTCCATTAAAAAAGAAATTTTCAAATTCAGATTTTGTAATTTGTGGCGTATTAATTAGAGCGATTGATTCAATGGTATCAGAATTTCGAGTTTTGTTCACATTATCCGCAAAGTTCGTAAACATATTTTTTTGTGAATTCGTTAAGCGTGAGTTCCAAATTTCATTCGTAGTCGAATCAAGATCAATTATATCCCGTTGATTATCTGATCACAATTTATCTTCTAAGTAAAACTTAAGCACTTCTTTCCCGGTTAACATGTGCGTAATTGTTCCGTCCCTAACTTTATTTGCAAGTATTCGTACTTGTTCATTTATATTAAAGAATGAAAATAGGTCATTATTTATTTGATTTACGAAATTATTCATGTTTCGTTATTTTTTTTTTTTTTAAAAAAAAAAGAACAATTTTTGCTATATCAATATCGCCGATTTATATATTTTCATGCTACTATAAATACTATATACCTTACTTTTTGTATACTTGTCTGCTAGGTCGCGTTTTGCCGACAGATCTATGACTAAAAAACTAAAAATAGTTAATTGTCAGAGTTTTTTCTTTGTCATATTATATAATACATTTATAATTCGCCATCTTCCTTTATCGGATAAATTACTATTTCGAATATATACATATATGAAACCTGAAAAAAATCATAATTATCGGAGTTTCCCATAAATTCTTACGAGAATTCTTACGAGGAAAGTTTAGCATTATAAAATGAAAGTAGTTGGCTAAACTCATTATATTATTTCAAAGTATCAATTTACTAATTTGGTTAAATAGTTTAAGGCAATATCCGAGTAATGTCATGTAATTTATTACAAATAAATTTATTTACGTACGCGTCATTATGAAAATAATGCCAGAGATTTCTATAATTATTATCACATGTGACATGGTTTAAATACTTTATCCAAAAAATGGTTTCTTATTCGCTATCTTAAACCAAATTTTAAACGTTACCTTTTCACTAATCCTTGTCTAGAGCTCGTGCATTGCTCAGGCTCGAAATCAGTCGGGGAGTCCGGATTTTCATGAAACTATCCATAATTTTGCCCGTAATTACCAAATGCGGTTAATTTGGGCAAAGTACAAGCTATATAATTAACCAATCACGTGAAAAATTGTTTATGTGTACGTTGTACGCTGTACCGTACTAATACTGTACCAGTACAATTCACAACCTGGTTTAATTGGTTGAACTCCTTGAATTATATCTAATATCAATTCGTTTTCAAAATTGTTTTTTGAAATCAAATTTAAGACCTCGAAATTGTTAAAAAGTTATTATAAGTCAATAACAAATTTTATGGGTTAAAACCAAAACCATTCCTATTAGAAAATTATGCATTTTTGGAATAAATTTTTTCGATTATTATAAGGAAATATGATTAGTTACTATCAAAATATTTCATTTTGACAATAAAAATGTAGTCCAAAACTCCAAATAATTTCGACACAGATAAAAAAGAGAGGACGTGTAAAAAAAAAAAAAAAAATTCGATAGTAAAAGAATTACGTTACTTTACATTATATTATATACTATTATTGGAAAATAGAAACAATTCGGATAAAAAAAAAAAATATTAATGTTCATGAAATTTGAGCTGCGGCAAATATTGGGAACTAAATTTTTCAATTTTTTTTTTGTAAATGAGCGAAATAAATAATTTTGAAGTTTTTTAAAAAAAATTATTTCTTTCTTTATTAAAATGTTATTACAGTAGAAATCATTTATCGAATTCAATACATTTATTATAACAAAATATATATATAATATTGCGGTGTAAACCAGTAAAACCGTGGTTTGGAGCCATACCGGTTCAAGTGGTTCAAAACGATTAACTATTTAATTTTAAATATATTTGATTAAACGATGAAGCATTTGTTCCTTAGTTCGGAGAACCCGATTCTAAATTTAGTAGATTCTGAATTTGTATTAGCCTGAAGCCTTTTAACTGTTTCTAGAAATCGAAATTGGCGCGCAAAAGAGTCTCGAATTTGCCTGATAACCAATTAAAAAATTTAAATTTGATCAACATCATGCATTCTTTTGAAAGCGAGAGCGTCCCATTTCTATACGAATGACTTCATAGATAATTGTTGAAATACATATTAAATACAAAATTTAAATTGCCTATTTAGCTATTTTTATTCAATTAAAGCAATATCCTATCTTAAAACTTCTTAAAATTTACATTGAAAGAACTTCACATAACACGAATATTAATTGTGTATATGTCGGAAAGACCGTTCAGAGGCTTAAAAAAAAAAAAAAAAAGTTCGAAAGAAAGAAAAAAAGGAAAGTAAATAAAATTTACATTAAAGTTAAAGAAAATAATAAAAAAAAAATTTTAAAATACAATCTAAATCGTATGTATAAACAAAATAATAAATAGTCTATTACAAATGAAAAAACAAATTATTTTTTTAAAAGAACGAATAATTCTGATAAAATAAAGGATCGAGATTATTATTATTATTATGAAAGTTTGTTCCATTAAAGAAATCATTCCCTAAAGGATTATCTGTTATTTGTTGTTCAGGTATTTGAATAATAATATTTATATTATTTGCAATTATTGCAAGATTTTCAAATTGTCGTCTTTCACATTGCGTTAATTGTGACCAAATTTCATTTGTTGCTAAATCAATTAAAATTGCATTATACATTGTTAATTTTAAACGATGAACTTCGCGTCTCACATTTTGCTTTAATAAATCTTTTCCGCTCAACATTTGAAAACTTGTTCCATTTCTTGCTTGATCTGCAAGTGTCTTCGCATTGTTAACATGAGGAGGCGAACATATCATTTTACTATTTCTTAATTGTTTAAGAAATTTGTTTAAGGTTGATCGAGATTGAGTAGATTTAATTTTATGCATTTTAAAAGGAATTTTTTTAAAAAAAAAAAAACGTTTTTTAAAAAAAAAGAGGAGGGAAAAAAATTATTTTTCAATGATAAATTTTTTTAAACCAAGGGTATTTTTACCACCTATATATAAGATTTTTCCGCTAGTTACTATCGGAAAATTTACAGTATAAGTGTGGCACACCATTCTCAATTGAAAAATTATTTGTAACATAAAAAATCAATATACTGTATGTGGTACAGTATATGAAGTATTTTGTAATATTTTTTGATTACATACAGTATTTCCTGTATTTCGGAAAATACGATAAGCATATTCAATAATGTATAAATATTTCATACCTGGGAATCGTTGAATTTTTTTTTTTTAATCAGGCTAAATAAAGTATGTTGAAATGTGATGTTTTTGTCACACAAAAAAAATTCAAACATTATTATTTCTTTTTCATATTTTCTTGTTTCCCTTATATAAATAAAT
Organism: Oehlia diaphana; assembly: GCA_003833135.1. Classification (NCBI taxonomy): domain Eukaryota; kingdom Fungi; phylum Glomeromycota; class Glomeromycetes; order Glomerales; family Glomeraceae; genus Oehlia; species Oehlia diaphana. Next base: position 17,397 of record QZLH01000375.1, on the reverse strand, counting down.
GTTTGTATCAAGTGATGATTATCTTTTTAAATAAACAATGCTAAGTCATGACATTGTTTAAAATTTTATAAATACTATATATTCAAGAACCAGTGATATCCTACAATCGTAAATTCTTTCTCTAAAAATTTTCAAGAAATATTTGTTTTGAACGAAAAAAAAAAAAAAAAAAATCTCACATGACCTTTTCTTTATTATGGCTTGGTTATATTAATTACAAAGGTATTGAAATTAGTAAATAAATAAACACATATATATATAAGCCCGGTATTATTTATTTATTGATAAGGAATTTTTATGGGTATTAATTAATAAAGTAAAAAGTTTCCATACTAGTGCAACCGGTTTCAACCTGTATAAGAAATTATGTGTGTCGATATAAAGGTGTAACATTTTTACTCTCTAATGTTTTTTTCGCATATGACATAAACTATATTCGTGATAAAGAATTTTCGCTCTTTTTTTTTTTTTTATTTTTAGTAAATACCGTGAATAAACTAAGTAAAAGTTTTATAAATATTTTCCTCCCATGACAAAATACATGTAATTCGATTGTTTCGTTTCCTAAAAAAAAATTAGTACGATTAAATTCGATTGGTCAGAGAAATTTCGAATATCATCGTAATTATCGTAATTTCACATGTAATATACTAAAGAAAGGTTTCCATTTGTTTTTGTCAGCAGACGAAGTCTTAAAAATTTTTTTTTTTTACATCAATATTTGTAAATGACCAAGAACCAATTAAAATTATAATTTGAAACATTTTATTTTCTCAATAATCAACAACCTGGATTCTTTTTTTTTTTTTTAATTTATCCAAAATTGTTACCGTTAAGTAAGCGTTAATTCTAATTTAAAAAAAATTATTATTTTAGCGCGAAAATCTTACATAATATAGTTAATATTTTGAACGATTTTTTGCAAAAAAAAAAAAAAATATCTAAAAACTGGAAAACCTTTTCATTACGTTTAATTTCGTTTATTTCTTAAATATAACAGGGAGTTTCTTTTTAATCGCGTGCCCCATTGATTGAACAAATATCAATCATTAAACAAAGAAAATATGTTTGTAATAAAGTTTTGAAAACTATGATCACGAGAATAAGTTGATATTTTCTTTTTTTAGTAGAGATTATAATAGATACGGAAATGATTTTAAAAAGTTCTCCTTGTACTTTTTTATCTTCTCAAATTGAGAATAATTTTTATAATTTATCACATGATTACATTCTTACTATCTCGAATAAGAAATTCAGCATTTATAATTATTTACGTTCAACTCTAAAAAAGGATCTTTGGCGGGTGTTCCGTGTTTCGGAAATTTATCCGATATTCCGGGGAAGTATCCAAAAAAGTTTATATTAATACTTTATGTAAACTCTCTTATTTATTTATTTATTTTGCAAAAATTTTTTTTTTTACGAAACGTTATCTGGTAAAAATATTCATGGTTAGATTGTTATTTAAATTATAGGATTCCTGAATTTTTCTGAAATTTCCCGAATTTTCCCAAAATTTCCAAAAATTTTATTATTATGTTTATTTCATTTAATTATTTAATGAAAACTCTCAAAAATCTGTATCTAAACAAACAATCAAGTTTATTTAGTAACAAGTCTTTCCAGAATATTAGTGCGGTATCAGGTACCTGCATAATATATCACATGATTTTACGTCATTCGTCATGGAAATTTCTATTATTTTCGCGAATAAATTTGAGAAATAATCCACGTGTGGCTTAAAAAGAAAAATTATGGAAAATTATGGAAAATTTATTTTTCATTTCCATTTCGTTTGGAGAAAAAAAAAAGAAACATACTACATAAATTTTTATTTTTCCCCATTTATTTATTTGTCAATTTTTTTTAGTACACCTTATTCGTATTTTTTACCTGCTCTACAACTTATAAGATTAAAAAAGGTAATATAGGATGTGCATTGCTACGCACTTATGTATTTTCTTAATTAAAATATAATAGTTTTTAAATATGTATACTAATATATTGTAAGAAAACGTGTCCAACTTGCTTAAAAACACGATTACATCTCAAAACAATAGGTCTAGGAATTTCGTTAATCTCGTAACTCATATGGCGTAGTTGATATGATATATTTCGACTTCGATATATTTACTCGACTTCGATATATTTACTCGACGTTCGATATATTTACTCGACTTCGATACATTTACTCGACTTCGATACATTACTCGACTTTAATATATTACTCGACTTTGATATATTTTACGTCGAAAAAGAAAAACCCATAATACCCACGTACCCACTGACGGAAAGTCGTATAGGAGCAGCATTCGTGATTTTTCATCAGGACTGTATTAAGATTCCTTTTAGTACAGACTACAGACAATATATATTATTTATAGTATCTACATTGGCTGTATTTTACTATCGTACAATACGTGATTCTTTCGGTACAGTGCGTGTTTGAGTCCGGTTTCTTCGTTACATAAAAATAAAATAAAATTAAAATGAAAATAAAAAAAATGAAAGCAAAAATGAAATTCATTCACGTCTCAACATATCAAAATCTACACTTATATTATTATCTAATTAACAAATAAAATAAAATCAAAAATCAAAAATGATAATAATTCAATGCGATAATATAAAATAAAATCCAATATAATTCATGCGATAAAATAAAATAAAATCCAATATAATTCAATGCGATAAAATAAAATAAGAATTCAATTCATACCTCAATATCATTCGAACAAAACTTAATATATCCCTAACAAGCAAAATATTTTTGATATTTTTTGATATTTTTAATGATTAATGAAGTAAATGACACGTTCATTCGAACAAGATTTAATATATCCCTAACAAGATATTTTTTGATAATGAAGTAAATGACACGTTACCTGTTACTTTGATCATTGTTATTAAATATCGATTTAATATTGTTTGAAATGAAAAAAAAAAAAAAAATAATAATTTTCAAAGAAAATAAATATATAAGTAAAAAATTAAAATGTTATCATTTATTATCTTTTTTTATGTACCGGAAAATTAAAATTCGAATTCTATATCATATTTTTTTTTTTTTTTGTTAGACAAAAAAATTTTGGCGCTTTTTTGGTCAAATGACAATTACTAAAGGATCAAAAGGATCACTTTGTTATTACGTGAGACGTGAGAATTTTTAATTTTTTTTCTTTCAAAAGATTTTTTGATTCTTTTTCACTTATTATAATTAATATTTTAGTGAAGTGAATGTTTATAAAGAAATTTTATTATTTTATTATCTTTTTCGTATTTTTTTTCGTATCTTTTTTATCTTTTCATTATTTGCTTCTATTCTTAATTGTTATCAGACTATCAGCTTATCAGCTAATAAGTTCTCAAGCTACCATTACCAATGAAATTAATTAATAAAATTTTTAGTGTCAAAAGAAAGAAAAATAGAAGGATCAATGAAAAAGTTAAAAATATTACCACGTAACTGGGTAATTCTATTACAAATATGATATTATTGATTTTTCTTAAAATACGTTAAACATTATGGTTATTTTTTAATACCAAAATTAATTATTTCATTTTTAAAAAAGAGAACTTCTAAAATAAGTCTTATATAATATTGTAACAATAATAATAAACAAGTTAGCACCTGATGTAATGGTGAAATTATTAAATGTTGATTTTATTATAAAAGTTTTTTTTTTTAAAAAAAAACATAAACGAAAAGATAAAAAAAATCATTTTGAATATGAATTAAAAATTAAAAATTCCCACGGGGTATTTTTTATTTTATTTATAATATTATAAGCATTTGTTATTGTGTTATTTATTTCGATGAATTACAGACTAGCTCATATAGGATAAGTAAAAATTTTTTGGTAAATGAATATCTATAAAGAGTTATTTTATTATAAGATTCTGTGCATGAATTGACGCATGAATTGACAAATAAGTATAACAAGGAAACCAGATTAAACAAGTTAAAATGAAATCATATTTGTACATATAAGGAAACTATGAAGCATATGAAGCACCAATTAAAATTAGGGATCAACAATTCGTGACGTGATGTCTGCGCATCGCATTGACGAATTAGAATGCGCAGTTTGAAATCTCTAGAATTATCTGATATTATGATCAATAATTCCTTGACGAACAATTTGTATAACAATTGAAGACGTCACTAATTTGGTACTTAAGGAAATATCGAAGAGCTAAAAAACCATTAGGTAAAATTAAAGATTGGAAACTTTCCTCTTCATAAAAGTTTGTTCCATAACCATTAAAAAAATTATCTTCGAAAGAACTGTTTGTAATTTGTGGAATATTAATCTGAGACATTCGACCAATGGTCTCAGAGTTACGATTGTTAGTTATATTATACGCGAGACGCATAAGCCTCTCTCTCTGCGAGTTTGTTAAATGTGAATTCCAAATTATATTCGTTGCTGAATCAATATCAATTATATCATTATGAGATCGCAACCTGTGAACTTCATTTTCTACGTTTCTTTTTATTAAATCTTTTCCAGTTAATACTAAAGTATCTTTCAATTGAGATTTAAGCATATGCATCATATCGTCGTTATTTTGAAGAGGTGAGAGTATGTTATCAATATTAATGCGATTTAAAAAATCTCTCATATTATTTTTCGAACAAAAGGAAATAAAATGTATGATTTATCTCGACCACACTCAAGAAAATTTTGCTGGTTTTTATAAATTTAATTTATATCTTTAATCTATATTTTAAAACGTCTTTATCACTTTGTTAACGAATGATATCAGTCGCCGGGGCAAATCCGAAAAAATCCGTCTAAAATAAAATCATCGAACAATCAATTGTGATGGATATGATGATTAATGATGAATGCATTAGAGATAAGGAATTCATTATGAATTATTGGACAATCATTTTTTTATGTGTACAAAAAACAAAAGCTTTGTGATCATTTTGATACATTGTTAATCATGAAAGAACGATGATCCGATTAGTATATATATAGCTAAAGATCCTCTCTAAAAAATTAAAAAAAAACCAAAAAAAATGAAAAAATAAAAAAGTATATATATATAAGAAATTAAGTATGATTTCTAGTATGATAATGATTTTTTTTTTTACTTACTTACATTACTTTAAATGTTTTAATTTAAAATTTTAATTAAACAAAAAAGTTTAAATAATATTGTTAATTTAATTAAATATTCAAATTTCATTCTTCACTATATATTAAAGCGTTAATGGTATAGTCAGTCATAATTTGAAGCAAAAATCGTGTTACTTTTTTAAAAATTTTTCTTTTTTTAAATTTAAACGATCGTCACGCATTATTAATTTTATCATTTAATATCTCCACTATATTAAAGCATTTATGGTATAGTCAGTAATGCTGTAGTCATAATTTGAAGCAAAAATCATATTTTTTTAAAATTAAACGATCGTCGCGCATTATTAATTTTATCATTATTTAATAAAGGAAAGAAGTTTAGAAATTTCATTTTTAAACTTTCTCAATCCACATGGTTATACATGCGCCGTAATATTGTAATATTGTAATATTGTAATATGTTATTATTATGTTAATATGTTATTATTATGTTATTAAGAATATGCACTTTCGCCACTTCACGAAAGGTTGGATTTTACGTTTTAAAGTTTTAATCAATATAAATGAACCTTTTGATTTTTTTAATATAAAATATATTAAAATTTTTATTTAAAATATCATAAAAAAAAAGAATCTTAAAAAATAATCTTATAGAAGTCATATATAAAAAAAAATTGTGATTAATAAAATAACTGAATAAATTAATTTATCAACCATTTAAAATTCGAGTATAATCGAAAAAAAAAAATGAGAATAAATAAATAAAAATATGTGTAACGAATTAGAAAACCTACGAAATAAATTTTTACAACTCAAAATTGCAATAATAATAAAAAAAATGAATTAATTTTCAACAATAATAAATATCCATCTTCTATTATTTCTAATAAAATCAATAATAAATGAAAAAAATTTTTTTTTAGCGCATAAAATTTATTGGGCGCAGAATTTTAATGGTAAAAAAAAAAAAACTCTTAAAAATGGTAAAATGATGAAACAAACAATTTGAATATATTTGGCAAAAACTTGTTCAAAATGGATCATACAACATCCAATGATATTCATGATTGTCATTATGTGTATCATATGGTACCAGAGTTTTATCTTAATCTGTCCATTGTGTTTGTCACACGTTATTAAAAAAGATGCATTGTCACATCTATCTCATCGCCAAAACGCCAAACCGTGTCTTTATATGTAAAACTTTTAACAATATTTAGCCCCAGTGTAATATGTAAGGCTGAATAATATATTCAGGGTTAGTCAGGGTCAACCCCCCTTTTATTATATTTAAATCTAGTTAGCGATTAAATTTTTTTAATCCTTTATCGATTTTGTTGGAAGAAATAGAAAATTAACATTCATTATTATCGAAACAATTTTTGTTAGTGTTATTGCTATTTTGTGTTATAAAAACGATCAATTTTGTAAATTTTCTTTTCTTTGAGCGAAATTATTCTCTTGTTAATAAAGAATTTATTCAGTAAATTTTTAGGATGTTCGGAATAGCTTAACGCAAATCATTTGTTTCTTTGCAATTATGATTTAGGGATTTAGGGATTCAGGGATTTAGGGATTTATGGATTTAAGGATTTAGGGATTTAGGGAAAGGATTTTTTTCTTGGTCAAGGTTAGGAGGGTTCAGGATTCAGGGAATTTGGGATTTAGGATTCGGGGATTGATGATTTAGGATTTAGGATATAGAACAAAATATTTATAGAGATTTTTTTTTTCATAATTCTCCTGATAATATTTTGATTTTTGAAATAAATGAATGGATTTTATTTTTGCGCTCTTTTTTTTTTTTTACAAAAAAAAAAAATTATTTTACGCGAATAAAATGTATGATTTTAAAGGAATGATTTAAATGTTTATTTTTTTTGATTTTTATTTTTTTTTTTATAACAAGTGAACTCGTTATGAATCTTTCAAACTTGGAAAAATCCTCCACGTATTTATATATAAAACTTCAACCTTTAAAAATGATGAAATTACTAAGGAATTGTATTAAAAGACAACGCGTCTTTGTTTCGAGTGTTACAAGAAAAACAAGATTTTACCGAAACCACTAAAAAAAAAAAAATAATCTTGAAAATTCTCAAACATTGTCGATCATCGTTAAGAAACAATCAAAATGCATAATTTGTAAGATTGTTTAAAAATAAAAAGAATATTAAACAAACATTAGAATAAATAAATGAATAATATTGGAAATATTTACAACCATGTGGAAAACCCAGATATTATTCTTTCAAAACTTCATCGAGGTAATTATTAACCAATAATATTATAGGTAACTCAAAAAGAGGTAGAACCTTCGTAATGATATGAGTTTTATGAGTTTTATGAGTTTAAATATTGTCTACCGGTTAACTCCGGTGATTCCGATGATTCCGGTAAAGATCGGCCTAAATTAAAAAATTATGAAAAAATTAATGAAAAAACTACATATATACATATACATACTGTACATACATACAAATATATATTATAAGACTTTATAAAATTTTCTATTATAAAATGATAATTATTATTATATAATAAACTTTCATAATTTCCTTTTAATAATGATCTTTGAGTTAGTATATAACTTTTTTTTCAAATTTGTCGTTATTTCATCGAATAAAGAAGGGACACAAAAAAAATTTTAAACATTTCATTATAGAATTTCTTTTTTTAGCATAGGTTCCAAAGTTTCATTCCATGTTTCAGATAAAAAAAATTTATGAGATAATATTTATTTTAAAGTTTTGCTTCAACTATAACGAAATGCCCATTGAGAACCAATTAGGAAATTGATAAACATACAACTGTACTACATTTGTGATCATATGAATCAAGTATTGCCATAACACCATATATGATGAACTAGTACAACTTACACAACATGACTAGTCGTTTCAACATATTCCATTAGTATTAAAATCCCTTCTAAAAATATTAAAAAGTCAAATGTGTCCAAATTAGGGTAATAATGAAAAGACAAATAGAAAAGTTATAGTGATAATCCATTCGGCCGTAATCCGTAACATGTCATTTACGACAGGAGAAAAAAAAAAATTGATCGATCCCAATTAGATTATGGAAGATCATATAGATTTTAATTGATAACAACAAATTTAAATTATGTAAATGTATTTAAATTCGGAATTTTCGGAAATTTGGTCATGTAGTATTGTAGTATATTTCAGCCTATTGCTATATTTGAATTTGAAATAATTACTTAATTAAATTTTCTAAATCATAAGAATATCCAAGTGGATAACAGGGCTAATCTCTATTAGATGAATAAAATATTTATGATTGGTTATTATAAAACAATAATGGGCTCAAATATATAAAGTAATGAATTACTTTATTTGAAACTAGTGAAAGACGATGTCATTATTTTCATTGTTAAAATGATTACTTTATATACTTTTATGTTTAATAAAATAAAATATTTCTATTAAATTGTATTAAATTGTATATAATTGATCGTATCCAAATATTTATCAAAAATGGTAAAATTTGAAAATAAAATCTTTCATCTTTTTTAGTACACTAAAAAAGATTTTTCTATCGGTGATAAGATTCCGAATTATTCACCACGCGTATTTGTTTCTTTATACAAAAAATTACTTTATATATATTACTTTTATTACTTTGACTATAATTCACACACTATCCATACTTTCATTTTTCAAGTAATATATCCGAAAGTCCGAAATTATCATAAGACATTGCATTTAACAATAGAGAGGAAAATGAACTCCGTAACATATTAAAATATATGTAATATATGTACGCGTAATATATAATAACAGGGATTTATACCAGTTAATATCTAATAATTCCGAAATGGTAAAATGAACTTACCAACTCAAGATAAAATTATAAAATATCGAATTAAATCAAGCCATGCGTTACTTTTTAACTTGGAAAAGAAATTCCGTAATATATATTTTATACTGTATAAAGATGCACATGTTTATCAAATGAAATAATAGCTGAATAATCTAAAATATTATAAATATAATATATAATTATATAATTTATTCAAATGGTTTATCAGTGTTAATGGACACAAAGCGTGCAGGATTGATTTGTAATACAATTTTTTATCTACGCGCATTCGCTCCTTATTATTTTACCAATTACGATTCAAGTTGCCAAACATGTTCGTTCACTTCAGCCTTGGGAGAAAAATCTAATAGAGATGATAAATAACTATACTTTATTTATCACTTTAAACCCAATATGAAATTATATACTTTTATTTTATATATTTTACTTGAACTATTTAATATTTAATATTTATGCACATATCTCCTATCATCCCCCCAATGGATATTAGTAATATTATTACTGATTATATTTACAATTCAAGTAACATGACTCAATTAAACATCGTTAAACGTCTGATTAACTTTAAACTATTCTTCATTTGAATATATATTATTTAATGAATAATGACCATCCTGTTCAAATGTATCACATTCTTCTTTCTTTTTTTTTCTTTTTCCTTTTTTTTTTTTACGCCTTGATAATCAATAATTATTAATTTGATCATTTCGTTACATTTATTTATTTATAATATTTATTTTATTCATATGTTATTTTATACAGCTGGCATATTATCTCCCTAATTCGTTAGTTGATCATAATCATTCATAATAAAGAAAAAAAAAATTTTCGGAATTTTCTAATCTTCTGAGATTGTTGATTTAACGATATATAAAGAGTCATATTTTAGCCCACTTGCAAATTGCGTTTTTTCGTTTTTTCGTTAAAAAAAAAAAAAAAAAAAAAAAATATGTCTTTAATCGAATTCCCAAAAATTTGCGATTATAGGCAATTTATTGTATCATTATGCAGGAACTTATTAAAAATTTTAGTGTTACACAGAATTCAAAATTTCTATGAATTGAGAATGCCTATAATCGCAAATTTGGAAATCGATTTTTTTAGGGTGTTATTTAGAGGGTACACTAATTGAAAAGGCAGACATTCTGAATTATAAAAAAATAAGGGCATCGCAAAATTATAATAGGAAACTTGCGATTGAAGAACACAATAAACTTCTTATCAAATGAATTAGTATAAAAGGAAATTTCAAATAAATGAAAGAGTATTCCGAAACGCCTGCTATTTTAGGATGTGAATGTTGTCCTGAATTCGGGATACGCGATTTTTGATTCTTTGTCCATCGATGAAGAAATTTGGTTGAATGGACATTAATTTGGCTAAAATTCAGTTCTATTATTCTTCACAAAATAATATAGACAATATTAGGCGTTAACTTTAAAAAAAAAGGAAGAATGCTTTAATAATGAGAATAATGAGATATTATTATTACGTAACAGATAATCTATTAATAGGGAGTAAAATTTTACGCCCATCTCATTTGTATTTTAAGATACATACGCAGTAATCAGTTATTGGTGCATTATTTATAAAAAGAGCATAAAAATTCCAAATTATTAAAATTAAGCACACCGTAATTAAACTTCACGTTAAATATTTCGAGCAACCTATTCGTTGCGAAATCGTATATAAACTCGGCATTATATATTTAAGCTTTAAATATGAACTCAAATTATTCAAATAACCAATTTTTTGGTCCTGGTAATAACCTCCCATTCCAATTGAATCCTGAACAAGCGGCAGCTGGTTCACATGTGAATAATCCTTATATGGATTGGCAGAATCCTAGCATCCATTTATCAAACCAATATTACGACAATCCAGGACAAATCCCTGTAAATTCTTCTATACAAGCGATTAACCAACTCATTCATCCTCTTGAATTTATTTGTCAGCCACCAAATGATATTTATATTTATCATATCAAATGTAAAAAAATCTCAATTCAATTATTAAATGAATTTAGCATCAATCAAAATGAATACATCTTCTTTTATCAACAACAAAATGATAATATAATTTATCAAGTGGTTTGTGAAATAGTTTCTCCCTCTTTTATCATTAATTTTTTAAATAAAACTATTTATGGAATTGAACTTGAACAAAATATTGGCGAAGAATTGACCTTCAAATTTGATCAAAAGGAAAACCTCAAATTTTATTTAACACAATATCTAAATAGAACTTCATTGAATTAATTTTATACTTGTTTTAAAATTAAATTATTTATTATGATTATTTTAGCTAGATATTAAGTTTTATATTCATTATGACTATTTTAGCCAGACATTAAGTTTAAATATAGTAAAATAAGATTATTTATTATGATTGTTATTATTTTTTTTTTTTATCAGGTAAACTCAAAAACTTTATTAAGATTTTATATGCGAGCTCATTATTTATTATGATTATTTTAGTCAGATATTAAGTTTAAATACAGTATAATTTAAGAAACAACTAAGTTTTCAATCGTACATAGAATCGTTTTTTTTAAAAAAAAAATTTCGTTTTGGCGTTTGCGGTACTATAATTTCTTTTCGTTAATCTAAGTTATTTGTAATTCATAAAATTTATGATTAAGATATTATTTAATGAAATCGGAGCAAGATGTGCTTAATAAAAACTTAATTTAATTCATTTGTGGCAAATATTCTTCAGATTATTATTCTTTTTACATGTTATTCCTGATAATAATACCTGGTGTCGATAGTCAACCTCCCAATTTTTGTTTCTTTTGTTCAAATAAATAAATAGTTAGATAAACTACCTAATTATAAATGATATTAACATGCATTGAAAACATTTTAAAGAGTACTAGACTATTTTCTGTAATAAATGATGCTGTTCATATCCGGTATTAAGAGAATATATATCCTAGTGATGTGGCGATAAAAGCAAAGTAAAAAATAAAACTTTAGAAAACTGTCAGACGCAATAACCAAAAAGTCAGCTTCACATTGGTGGATAAGCATGGCAAAGGTAAAAAAGAAAACTACTAACTAATGGCTGGAGAGACCCACCGGGTCAATACGGCCCACAAATCCTCCTTTTTGGAAGATCCCTTAGGCTTCTTACAGCAACACTTGGTCGAATATAAGCATTTTTTATATTAGATTAATTCGTGTGCAACAATAACATATAAATAAATCGTGAAGAGATTTTAGTTCAGCGATAATAATATTCATATTTTATCGTATTTATTTTAAAGTTCCAAATATAGCATAAAAAAACTGAAATAATTTTTTTTTTTTAAGTTCGGTGTCCGATTACCGTCCTATTAGGCGACATACCTCGGTTGATCAGCTTTTGATCTCGCAGTTCATTTTTCTAATTGTAATTATTGAAACAATAGACATATTTACACATCTTTAATCATATTCTTACGGAAGAGTTTTATTCTAGCGTGTCATGTCATTTATCCATTTCACTTTCGGGTATATATGTTAAATCCAAATTCTCTTGATTTGTTAACGGATAAAACCGATTAGCTAATCAATCAAGTTGTACTACAATCATTGAAGTGGAACGCCGTTCTGGTTGATTGGTCTTTTGTTCGAGATAGGGAGAATTACTTTTTATTTTTTTGATAACAATTAACAAAAGCATTTGATAATTGTCATTGATGACACAATTTGTGGCACAAGACAGACAAAAGTAATCCAGCTATACTTTCTTGTGATAGTCTTGACTATCAGTTATATTATTAACACGCGAAAATCCTTATGATGTTAATTTTTTATTTTCATGCTTAAAAGTTACTTTTTATAATAAAAACATGATAAACATGGTTTAAAAAATAGTTATTGAAAAAATCGTTTTTTCATGGTTCATCATCAAAACCATTGTCTTTGTTAATAAAAAAAAATGGTTTTGTTAATAATAATAATAATATAAAACTTTTGTTAAATTGAATGTGTTTTTGTTGCAATTTGGGATGTGTTTTTTTTTGTTTGTAATTTGCAATAATTGCTAAATTATAAATACTCTCCTTTTTTTTGAATTCTCATTTTTTTTTAAAAAAAAATATAAAGAAATTATATATTTCCCTTCCTAAATATATATATATATAAATAAAATAATATATCATCTTTAAATTCTTCATAAAATGGAAAAGCAAATGCAAAATTCCATCAGATACTCAACTGTTTTGACCACTATTGAAATTTCTGACAATGTTGAAATTGGTAAATTAATTGGTCGTGAAGGAAGTAACCTAAAACCCATTGAGAAAGGGACTGGTACACACATTTACATTAATACAAAAATAAGTCCTCGACAAATTGAAATTAAAATAAATAATAAAGATAATAAAGATAGAGGTGAAAATATTTCGACTGGGGAGAGGATCAATAAAGCAATATGTCAGCAGATAGACAAGTTACTAGAAGATATTGAAGTAAGTAATCGAAGAAAAGATGTGGAAAAAGAAGGAAAATTTGTTAGAATTGCAGATAATGGTACTAATCATCAACAAGCAATACCAAAAAATCATAAAGATAACAATCAGAAGGAAAAAAGAAAAAGGTCCAAAAGAAAAATGCCGAATACGAACAAAACACGACAAGTAAAATATTTCAAAAAAAAATATATGAATTTATTAATATTTTATTTTGATAATTATTTTTCCTAATATAAAATATTTTTAAAAGAAGTTTTCCTGTAAACCGCATTAATCACAATCAATCCAATTAATCATATTTTTTCTTTGTTTTTATCATTATGTATGTTTTCATTCATATTATTATCATTCAATTATGCATTTAGTTTTTATAATAGATTATACATTTTTTGATTATAAGAAATAAAATTTATTATTATATAAGTAATAGTTCAAAAAAAAAAAAAAAAAGATTTCTAAATTCTTCGCAAATCAATAAAGTTTACATTCTTTCTTAATCAAAATAAAAATAATATTTAAAAAATCAAAATCAAATAGTCACTCCATTCCTTCGTTTCGTAAGTTTCGAAAAATATTTTTTGCATTAAAAAGTTATCTAATCTAATACGCATATTTGGATATATACATAATTATTAAGAAAAAGCTGGTTTAATACTAAATAAGTAAATGGGAGTAAATAAAAACTTTTTTTTCAAAAAAAAAAAGAGATTTAAGGTTTATATATAATTGAACTATATAAGGGATTTGTGTTGTCTATTGTCTATTGTTCTCACTATATACTTTTTTAATGTTTGTTTTATAAAATTGAGATGCATTTTTCACGACTGGAAATTTTTTTTCTTTTTTATGGAAGAAAAATTTAAACTTTTAAATTAAATTAATTGTCCTGAGCGTAGCGAAAGACACTATAGTACTGCAAAGTACAACCGCGCAATACACCAATCATTATTTATTTGATCACGTTAAAACTGTTGTATTCTCGTTTTCAGTCATCTTAGTTTGTTATAATATATATAAATTATTTATTTTCCATGAACAAGAATAATTATTTATTTGTTATAATAAAATTGGCGTTTTGTGTTTGAGTTTGTAATTAAATTTTACATAATGTTAATAAAGTCTAAATTATAAACTGTAGCGATAGTGGTAGTAATCAATTAAAACACGTAAATGAGTTCTATGCTATACTTGAGGACATGAAGATGAATTTAAGGCTTTAAAGACATTTGAAGAAATACGTGAAAAGGCAAAAGATAATCCATATTTAAAAGCAGAATTAGAAATGTATTGTAACAGTCCAAGAATTGCTTTGTGAATGCACAGAACATTTATTTTGGAAGAATTAAGCATTCGAAACTGAAAATCCTGTATCTAATTCGGAAATTAAATGAAATGTTTGATGTAATATTTTTTTATAAATTAAATCTTTAGTTATCATTTCATATATCTTTTTAATAACTTTATTTATTATATTACCGTTATTCTTAATATTAAATGTTTGACTCCAAGTTCCAGCTTGATAACCAGTGTTGAGTTAACTCCCCTCTGAACAAGACAATTTGTTTATTTAATTATTTATTAATGAAGGATATCCATATTCAACATCTGGTTTCACTAATTCAAGAAGAGTGTGAGTATTTTTTCTATATATTCATTGATTTTTAGGGATTTGAATATTATTGATTTTGGCGCCACTCGAGCTTCTACTCTGTTGTCCATTTATATTTCAACATTTGTTTATTCAAGCGCTTAATGGCATTTTAATTATTTGGATTTCGATTTCGTTAATCTTGCACTGGATTTTATGGAATTTTAATATTTTATGGGTAAAAAAGAATATTAAGCAATTTCTTTTGAAAATCGAATAAATAACCCTGACTTTTGAACTTATTTAATAACTATGTAATTGTTTGACTGTGGTAATTACTAAAAATCATCATAACACATACGTCATCATCAACAAACTAAAGGTTTTAAAAATTAAACATGTTTTCAAAAACCAAATGTGAACTTACAAAAATTATATTTTTATATAGTATAATAATAACTCAAATATGTTATGTTAACATAATATTTGAAAGAAATTAATTGAATTTGTTCAATCATTACACATAATATTGTTAAACTGTGGTGTATAAATATCCTCTTACTCTTCTTGAAATAAAGGACATAAATAATTATTGTATAATGAAGTCAAAGAAATTTTTCAATTTTTACAATTGTTGGCAATTCTTCTATATCAAAAGTTTGATTTTTCTTGAAACTTGTTTTATTGATTCTTTATAAAATATCATATTGATTACTATCTGTAAAAATCTCAACTTTGTTATTTAAAGTAAAGTGATGATTTCCTTGATAAATTTAATTTAGAAGTCTATTATGCAGACAGAAAATAAAAGTCATTTAATTAAACAACTTTTTAAAACTTTGTCATTTAACTGAAAAAACATATAAAACAAAAAAGAAATAATCAAAGTGACAAAAGTATTAGCAAAATTTTGATTAATTAAAGAAAAATGTTGAAAATATATTGTTCAAGAAAAAAACATCAATAGAAATCTTTTTATGGCTTTATAGAATTAAGAGTACAATAAAAAAAACAAATAACAAAAGAGCAAAAAAACTAATGCTCAAATTATGATGATATAATCATAATAGAGATTTTTAATAAACATGTAAAACAACTGTAAAACTTGGTTTAGACTTCCCGTGTAAATTTGGTAATTCATTTTTAATTATTATTTTCTTTCATAAAATATGTTAATATAATAATTGAATATTATTTATTTCAAATTCATAAATAAACAAATATTTATGCTCATACTCATTAATTAGATGTAACGGAAAATTGGTTCTAGGTTTTCTGAAATTTTTATTTCAAATTTGATATGTAATGCAGATCAATGAATCGGAAAAAATACGGCCCGAAAAAAAAAAATTAAATGATCACCTGGTTTATGCAATGATCGGAGTAATTTCCGCTTTTGATTTAAAATATCCTTTTTAGTAATTCATTATAAATAATTATTTTTTTCGTTCAAAGAAAAAAAAAAAAATATTTCTTTTTTTTTGAACGAAAATAACCTAGTAATGGGAACCGAATTTATTAAATTAAATATCTCAGGTGGAAATTTTAATCACAAAAATTGTTCATATTGTAATAAACCTTTTACTAAAGGATTATGATGTGAAGAATGTGACCCATTTAGCATAGAATAATGGAAGGTTGGACCAGTGGAAATTCTGATATTGATAAGTTTATAAAAGATACAATGTGTAAGCCGAAAAATTATAGTCGTAAATATAGTTATCTATTTCTTGAATGGGTGCCATTTGATAGATTTACAGATATAAAAGAAATTGGTGAAGGTGGATTTGCCAAAGTATATTCTGCAACTTGGATTGATAGTGAATCAGAGTACTATGAAAATGATGATGGAAGTTGGGAAAAAGTTCATTCTAATCCTACAAAAGTCGCTTTGAAAAGGTTAAATGGATCACAGAATATGTCAGATAAATATTTAAATGAAGTACGTTTTAATATTATTTTGTATCTTATTTAATTTATTTCATTTGGGTGTTTAATATTATTAATTATTTTATTTTAAATTTATTAAAATATAGCTTAAAATACATTGGAAAATTTCTTATGGAGCTGGATTAACATTTTTTGGATTAACTAAAGACTTAGAAACTAAAGAATTTATGATGATTATACAATTTGCTGATGAAGGAAATTTGAGAAGTATTCTTTCAAATAACTTTAACAACATTATGTGAGAAAGTAAAATTAATTCGTGATCCGTCTCCAAACCAGTGAAATCTACTAATACATTTTGGGAATTATTTTGCAAATTAATTTAGTGGGAAATTCAGATAAGAGCAATAGATATAGCACTCAGGAAATGTGAAATGAACTTACAAATTAGTAGAGAAAAGTAGTTTAGAAGAACTGGCATTCCAAAAGTATCAACTATTCAAAATTACTAGATACACCGCTCA
>QZLH01000374.1:57465-88754 GCA_003833135.1 Oehlia diaphana | reverse complement strand
TTTTTTTTTCCCTTTTTTTTTTTTTTTTTTTTTTTTTCCATAAACAAAACTATACATCTCTTTATTATTTATTCTTTGACGCTAATATTATTTTTATTCCTGTCATAAGACAATTTTTACTTTTTGTTTTAAAAAAAAATAATAAATTGAAACTTTGCATTCATGATGCACACGCTGGATTTAGCAAATTTCCCTGTTACGGACACTCTGAAGATGCTAGCTTCGCTTCTAGAAAAGATTACAAGTGCTAATGACCAATTAAAGTCACACAATATAAACCATACGGAGACATCACCCTCAACAGTTTCAGTAGCTTCCACACCTTCTTTCACGCGTTTTCATGCTCGTTCAGTTCCTTCAATAGATATTCATTCCTATCTTTCAAGGATACTGAAATATTGTCCAACAACAAATGAATGTTTCTTATCATTACTAGTTTATTTTGATCGTATGTCAAAGAATGCCATAGCAACAACTGGAAAACCTTTCTCCATCGATTCTTTTAATATTCATCGTCTAATAATTGCTGGTATCATGGTCTCTTCCAAATTCTTTTCAGACGTATTTTTCACGAATTCAAGATACGCAAAGGTATGGTAAGCAGGTTCTTTAAGGAACTTTTTTTTTTATGTTCCAAAGGTGCAACATGAATTTCTTTTTTTTTTGTAGCCAAAGAAATATATGGGCGAAAAGGAAATTCTTCCTTATTTTTTTTTTTTTTATAAACAGAATTGTTGGATAAATCAAGGATGTGAGCTAAAAAAGAATTATAAAAAGATTTATCCATCAATTCAATTTAATTCAATTAATATTTTTTTTTTTGAGAATTGGATTAAAATTTTTTTGAACCTCGGAGTTTTTAATTCCTAAAATTTTGGGAAATTAAAAATAATTTTTTTTTAATATGGAATTCATTAGAATTAAAATATTTAATTGATTTTTAAATATATATATATATGTGTATGTATGTATGTATGTATATATATATATGTTTGGAATATAATTTAAAAAACAATTAATATTTATTACTTTTACGAAATTTTTTTTTTTTTAAATGAGTGAATTCAAAAATTACTAATTGTTTCTAGTCCATTTCTATTTTTATTTTTATTATTTGAAATTATTTCAGAGAAATATTGGATTAATATATAAAAACTTTTTTCGTTCTGAATTCCTTTTTTGGATGTCTGTTACATATATGTATTTTTTTTTACCCAATATCATCCAAAATTAATAGGTTGGAGGACTACCGGTATCGGAGTTAAATCAACTCGAGTTAGAGTTTCTCGTTTTAAACGACTTTCGTTTAGCAATTACAGTGGAAGAATTGCAGAAATACGGTGATCAATTACTCAAACATTGGGTAAAGGAAGAAGAAATGAGACAAGGTGCGGGCATATACGATAATATAAGATATCCTAATGGACATGGCAGATGGGATTCAGGACATAGCTTTGATAAGAGTCTAAGCAAAAGGTCACGTAAATTCCCTTCTACTGATGATACGACAAGTAAAGGTGGTGGATCGAAAGCAATGAAAGAAGAAGATCAAATAGAAAATAATCATCATGTTATTCGATCGCATCGTCGGGATAGTAGTTTTTCTTCAACAAAGTCACTGAACATTACCTCTTCATATCAATCAACGTTAACATCATCTCCACAACAATATTCAACACATTTATCAAAGACACCACCACCTCCATTACCTGGTTCATCACCATCAATGGTTTCAGCATCAAATGGAAATGGAAATTCTATTAATAATTCACCCATGCACGCTCCTTTCGCTTCAAGTAGCGTGTTTAATGCCCATCACCCCGTTTATCATCATTTGCATAAACCATATCCACATCATCCACACCACCAATCACAACATCATAGATCAATGAGTTTAGGTTCCACAATAAAACGTGCAAATAGTAGCGGTTCGTTACTTAGTCGTGCAAGAAGTGGTGACTTGTCAGATGATTTACAACAATATCATCATCCAAGACATTCATCACCAAAACCAATGAATCCAGAAGATCTCGCTTATCGAACAGCGGCGGCACCTCCTTATTCATCAGCTCCTCCAACAACTCCCACATTAACTATACCAACTTCAAAATCTATAAATGGTAATAGAAATTGTCCTCAGCCTTCGTCTAACAATACTACCTTACCAACTCCATCTCCTACACATAATATAACAAACCTTATGCGACGTATGTCTCATGATTCTCCTTCAAATCCTTTTCAATATCCTCCACCTTCTTATCATTATCCGGCTTATCCACCAGCTCCATCAACACAGTCATTACCTACAACTCCTGTGACTACTTTACCTCCTTCACTTCCAGGACTATCTTTTAATACTGCTGCTATTAGTAATGCCATAGGAGGATATGCTCGTAGAGCTTCTCTTGCTCTTTTACCACTTCCCCGTCATTTAAGCGGATTTACTAGCAGTAGCATACCTTCTCCCGTATCAACAGTTCCTCCTGATAATTTGAGTCCTGGTCTTGTACGACGTGGTTCTGTTCCTGCTTGGAGTGGAAGTAGTATATCTAATGGTAATAATGGAAGTTCAAATGGTTCTAGTGGGTTAAATCCTGAATCAAGGAATTCGACGATGGGTAATGGGTCTTCATTATCAATTTCTTCAGTACCAATATCGTCATCATCACTGTCAGGAAAACAAAATACGATTGTGAATGGTCATGGACATAATCATATTCACACAAATGGTGTATCAACAACTCATGGTACACCGAATACTGAACTTTCTAAAAGAAGTAGTTGGGTGGTGGTTAATAATAATATTTCAAATCATGGACTTTATAATCATGGACAGCATCATAATAGTCAAAATAATCATTTACAACATAATCATCACTTGCAAAATCATGGACACGGCAATGCATCTAGATCTTCATCATCTGATTCTTGCCATTCTTCTTCGACTACAGGTTCAAATTCGGGTAGTACGGCTTCAGATTCTGGTTTGTCAACGTCGATTTCTGTCTCTCGTATGACAACCAATGGAGACGAAAATTCCAATATCAATAGATCGAATAAGTCACGTGAAAATTAGATAGAAGGACCATGGAATATTATTTTGGGTTTTTTGAGGATAATATCAATTGTAATGATAAATAGAGATGTAATTAATATTTTCCACAATTTGTTTGATTAGGTGACAAGAATTCATTAAAATGAAGATAATTCGATATTTTAAATTTAAGAAATGGATATTTTATTGGATTTGCACAAATTTGTGCTGTGGGTGGGTTTTTTTTTAATTTTTTTTTTGATTACTTGACATTTTAATTTCATTATTTTATTATTATTATTGCATTGGGTTTGAAATATATATATATATTTTTTTTTTTTTTTTTTTTTTTTTTTTTTTTTTTTTTTTTTTTTTTTTTTTTTTTTTTTTTTTTTTTTTTTTGTAGTTTATTTTTTATATTACATATTTTTTTGTTTTTATATATAAACCATCACATATTTTATTATATTATTATATTTGGGATATATTATATTACTGAATTCTTATATATATACATATACATAACATATATACATATTCTTTTTTTTTTTCTCTGTATATCTTTTTATTTTTTATTTCCTATTTTTATTTTTTATTTCAAAAAATTTATTGACTTTTATATTTTGAAAATTTTTTATATATATATTTTTTCTGTATGTAATTATTTTTTAACAAAAAAAAAAATTATTTTATTTCTTTTATATATATTATATATTTGTATACTTGGTTATATATCATTAAAATTTAGCAGAAAAATTTTGGTTTTTTTTTATATATAAAATTTTTCTTGGATGGTTTGTTAAAAGTGATTGATTTATTTTATTAAATATTTTTAATTTTGTTAGTTTTAAAATTTATTCTGTAATTTCAGACGTAACAGCAAAGTGTTTGAAACTTCAATGGACATATGTTCAAACGTCCAAGGCACAAAAAAGATAAAAATAATTTTTTTTTTTTTTTGAAAACAGAAAATTTTAATGAAGCTTTTTTTAGAGTTAAATGTATATTGAAATTTTTTTTTTAAATGTGATACAATACGAAAAAGAAATCTAATGAAATAATAATCCCAAAAAAATTTTTCTACAACCACGCGCATTCATTACGCCGCCTTTTTTTTATAAAAAGAAATAATCAATATCTATTATCTACTAAAACGTTCTAGTCTATTTTTTTTTTCTTTTTTTTTTTGAAAATTATACAAATTATACAAAGAGAAAAGAAAATTATTAATGATAATTTTTTTTTATAATGTATATATATTTATCTAATAAAAAAAAAAATCTCATCTAATCATCATCTAAATTTTGAGCAGCAAGCTCAACTAATTCTTGTAAATCTTCTTTCAATTCTTCGTCTGCATTTGGAGGTACCATAATCATAATTTTTACATGTTTATTATTTACAACGAATTGTCGTAAGAAACCTCGGAAGGCCTGACTGATCTCGTCAATATCGGTGAAATCTAGTATAATTTTTGGTGAACGTTCAACAGAAAGTTCAAGATCCCGAATTATTTCTTCACAAAGTTCTCTCGTTCTTAAGGTTCGTTCTCCATATACATTCAAGTGAAGATGAGCAACCAAGAAACGGTCCTTAGATAGCTTGGAAGGATCAGAAAATAATCTCATTGCTTGACGATAATTAAATTCCTTATCGAGATTAATTGCTCCATGAACCATTGTCCCCCTCCATTCTGCAACACCACGTATACGCATGACTGTATTGTCTATTTGCACAGAATAAGAAAAAGTATTTAATTTTATAAATAATTTGTTATTAAAAATATTAATAATAATATATATTATATTATCAATATTCTTTTTACTTACCACTTTGTTCATATTCCTGTGTTCCAGAAATAATTTCGAGGTAACCTTGGTTCATTTGCGATAATTCTGAAGTGATGAAAAGTCCGACACCTTGATGACCTCGTTGAATTCCTTTTGACGTGAATTGAGGGCGAGTTAAATTTAATGCACAAGCACGTGTTGAAACTTGTTTAGCTTCGGAAACGATTGCGTGTTTAAGTGATCCCTTAAGGCCTACACCACAATCTGCGATGCAGTATAAAAGTTGCTGAAAACAAAAACGAAAATAATGTCAAAAATGACTATATTCAATAAGCATGTGTGAAATAAATTTAGGTTGATTAGTACATACCTTTTTTGTACTGAATAATAAACCGACCGTAAAGACGAAACGCGATTCTTCAAGTTGAGCATGAGCTGATACATTTTCAACCAATTCATTTAACATTAAGTGGAAACGTTGAGGTACATCTTTTCTCCAGTTCTTAATATGGTCATACCATTCATCACGGCGTTTAGGGTCATTTTTTTTGAAAACTGTCAAACGACAGTCTTTACTAACTAATTCAATCGCTACAGGGTCTTTTGGTTTCAAAGTTAGGATATCACGAATAGTTTTCTTTGCCGGCCAAGTGAAAGGAAGTTTAACCTTTGAAAAGTCGAATATAACGTCATGAATTGTTTTTGACATAACCAAGTCACAAGAATATTGAATTATTCCTGCTATAGAAGCAATTTCTATTCTGGCTTTTGGTGCCATAGTAAGAGAAATATGAACGACGTCTTCGGATTTATAAGTCGGGTCATAAGGCAATTGCCTAACAACGTCAATGACTTGGTTAGCCCTTGCTAAGTGAACATTAATTGTTTTTGTTGGAGCCATTATTATGAGTGAAAAGTTTTTAATTATTATTCAAAAAAAATATTTATTTTTTTCGATCGTGATACTTTTTTTGGTCTTTTTGGAGGGTTTTTTAGTTTTTTTTTTTTTTTTTTTTTTTTTTTTTTTTTTTTTTTTTTTTTTTTTTTTTTTTTTTTTTTTTTTTTAAAAAGAAAAAAAAAATTGAAATTTCAACTTTTTTTGCGACTCATCATTTCTGATTCTTTATATATATACACGAATGGAAGATCTCGAGTAGAAATATTTAAACTTTTTTTTTTATGTGGGTTAACTATTGTGTGACGATTGAAATCGTGTGACTAATGGGTCAACATATCACCTTTATTTAATAAGATAAGAAAGAAACATTGTATAATTGTGATTTGACATTCCAATATGAAACACATAGGAGTGATGTGAATTCAATCGTGTATTAAGGAAATATTCTTTTTTTTGATTAATGGTTTTTTTTTTCTTATGCTTTTACTGTTATGTTTTACTTGAAATAGAAAAAAAAAATTGCAAACTAACCGAAAAGTCGGAATCAAAATTACATTTTCAGATGACAATCATACTCCAGCGGCAATTTGAAAAATTACTTTTGCAGCCATTTCACCGTATTTGTCTTTTGAATATTTAAAATCTCTTTTAATAAATCACGACCTTTTAATTACTTTTTCAAAAACATTTTGTGTGGAGAGGATAAGATAGATGGCAAAAATGTGGAAAAAATCAAAAATGTTGTTTGAACTTATTCTGGAGAACAAAGTAATAAGGTCAATAGATTGCAGAAATGTTATGAATAAATTATGTTTGTAATACAAATGACAAATTATTTACCCGCCTTTTTCCATACAAATAACAAAAATAACAAAAATAATATAATACGCAGTAAAGTACTTTATAAAAAAAAAAAAAAAGCTCCCTAATCCTTAAATTGATTTATAACATTTAACTGACACACAAAAAAAAATTTTAACATATGATTTTAAAACCACTTTGGAATCAACTTTCCTTCTAATCTTAAATTGTTATCGAGTTCCCCAATTAAGAGGTGATTTACGCGTTCGAATACATTTATCATAAGATTTGTTTTTTAATTGACTTGACCATTTTCAGATTGTTTTAAGAAGCTATTTTCATATGATAATGAATGAGAAATTTACCAAAAGAAATAAATAATTAATAAACGGATAATTTAATAAATTTAATAGAAAAAAAAAATGAAAGAAAATGCGGATTCGATGAATATTCATTGAAATGAGCTGATCGCTGCGGATAGTTAATAAACAATTATGTATAATGAAGAAATAAAAATTATGAGTGTAACCTTTTGTACTATTTAAAGGAAAAATCGGAAACTGTATAATAAATAAATAACGAATTCCGAAACCTTGCGGGGAAAAGAAAAAAGAATGAGTATTAAAAGAGATTCGGAAAAAAGACGCAAAATAAAGAAGATGTAATGCACATTATCTAAGGAAATATTACCCAAATATTCCCACAATCCCACAATATAATGCATTATGACCAGTAATTTGGGATAAAGTGATATAAAAAAAATCAGCCACAAATAAAATTTGTGACGATTAAACGAACAATATCAATAAAAAATATACAGACCATGAAAACCCTTGCATTAATATTTCGCAGCGAAACATTGTGTAATATTATATAGTATGACTAAAGAGAGAAGAAAGAAAGTGAAGAAAAAAGGCATTGTATCAATACATTGTTTTTAATTTAGCATCAATTCATTGTATTATAATGATAATGTTATTTTTGGCTGAGTATTTTGTAAATATAAATAAAAATAAAAAAAATTTCAAAATATACATTTTAATAATAAATATAATCACCTGTTTATAATGCAAAGAAATAATTTGATTAATATGATAATATTTTGAAAATGAAAAAGAAATTTCCTAAATTTTTTCAACCATTCAAAATTAAATTTAATTATAATTATTATTATTAATATACATTAAATTTAAAAACTTTCTAATTTAAGTATACGTAAATCACTTCTTTAGTGATAATAAATAAATATAATGATCATTAGTAAATCAAAATTATTAATCACGGATTTAAAAACCGGTTATTAAACTGGAATGACTTCAATGAAATTTTAATTTTAAAACCCTTGTGTGATCTCAAAAAAAAAATGGAATTTAAAGTTTTTGGTAAAATAAAAGTAGAAATTTTTAATAATCTCACTTGTACTTTACTAATTAAGGTCTATAAAAATGATTTTCGTTTATTATAATAACAGATAATCACACACAATAACTTATTTTAGTGAAATAAAAAAAAATAAAATAAAACTTATTTAGAAAATTTGTTTATTTTTTTTGATGTACAGTACTTTTAACTGTATGTAATCTTTTGTAATATTTGTTTTTGTAATAAATAAAAAAAAAAATGTTTCGTAAAGAAAACTGAATTTTTTATTAAAAGGTTTACACGTGCATTACAAAGTTTAAACTCTCAAGTGAATAATTTCTCGCGATGCATTAAAAAAAAAAAAAAACGTTATTTCTATTACTTTTTCTGCATCATGATCTTAATATAATTAATATCTTCTTTCTTTCAACGTTGAATATCTTTATTTTCTCATTTATCTAAAATCTAAAATCTAAATCACCTTTTTTTGATTTCCATTTCAATAATTATTATTATCAGTCATATATGCAGCTTTTTGCATAATATATGCGTACTTGGGTAAAAAATCATAAATAATAGAATCATGTAAATAATTACCGGGGAAACGAGGAGAATTTTATGAAAGAGATTTCATAAAAATCGCGAAAAAAAAATGCATAAAATGTTGAAATTGTACATCCCTTTTTTCTCTTTCTCTTTTTTCCCTAATCTATTGAATCTGTATTAACTTTAGTTGGTTATTGCTCAGAATGGAATTATATTGCATCAATGATTATTATTTCCTTTGGTTTCATTTTCTTCCTAACATGTATTAATTTAATGCATATTTTTCTTCTCACACAACTTTATTATCTTTTATTATCTTTCCTAAGAATAGAAAACTATACTTATGTGCTTGTGAAAAAGATAACCCTGCATTAAATTAGGTTCAATTTAACCAATTTTGGTCAAATTAAAATTGTTCAACCAATAATTTATGAATATTGTCAAATGTCACAAATTATTAAATTGGGCGTAGCAAATCATTTGAAAATTTTAATTTCACATGTAAAAAAATATGGATTTTCGTTTACTTATGCATTTTTTTACCATTTCACTAATGCAGTTTTCCCTTATCTTTATTACGTATATCATCTAATCAATATTTCTAGGTGATCCCTTTTTAATTTTGTGTCATTTGTGTTATGAATATCCCAAATATGACGTATTTATATTTTTTATTTTAAAATCGCGTAAAAAAAATATATATACAGTATATTTACTGTATTTTATTAAGAATTCTTTTGATTCGTTATTGATGAAGATGAATTTACACAACTAAGTCACCATCTGTAAATGTATATCTGCTCTTGCCGCGATCAGTCATAAGCATCTTTTTTTGTGTTGTGGCTGTGAAATTAAATTATTAATTTTAAATTTTTTGATCTTTTAAAAAATATTTCAAAAATATTTACTTATGATCGATATCGATCATAACAAATGTATCAATTTGTTATATGATCATTATGATGTTTAATATCTTTAATAAAAATACTCGTTAAATAATAATAATTAGTTTCTCTCTAATATTTTCCGTTATAATTTTTAATAATTTATTAAATTGTGTTTAATTAACAATTATGTAACGGAAGAAAATTATATAATACTTATATAATACTTTTTTTTTTAATAATTTATCATTACGATTGTATCGATTGTATGAAAAGTGGTGGCAAATGGGTGGTATTTGTGGCTATGTGCTAAAGACTTTTTGTTGAGTTTTCGCGTAACTTTGGGCTTTGCTTTCACAAATAGAAATTTTTCTAATTTTTTTTTATAAAAAACAAGAATATGAGAAGTGAATTGCCATTTCATTTTTTTTTATTATTTAGTTTTCTTATAATTGAGCTACATTTAGTTAGTAATGTCTTCAAAAGGGCAATATTATGAACAACAACAAACCGGAGGATCAATAACAGGATGTTGTGGTTGCATTTGGACTCCTATCCTTACAGTGTGCGGTATTTTCTGTTGTTTAATTGTTATTACACTTGTCATTTTAGCTGTAAGTAACGGAGATATATATATATATATATATATAATATATATATAAATAAAGAGGTTTTATTAATTTAATTCTTTTTTAGGTTATTTTGGGAGTAAATGTTAATGCTTGTGGTAAACTTAGTCAAACGGTGGATATTAATACTGTTACTCCTTCTGTTCATACTTATGATCCAAAAACTTTTCCAATTTTCAATTTTATTTCATTTAATAGTATATTAACTAAAGTAAGTAATTGAAATAATGAAATAATGTTTTTTGATATTAAAAGTATTAATTATATTTATATTATCTTTAGACGGGTCAAATTTATGTCACACAAAGTAATTCAACCAGCGATACAAATGTATCTGTCTCGGTTCGTGTTGCGGCTACAAAAGATGAAACAACATCTATTAAAGAAGAAAATGCTGATTCTACAAAGAAAATATTACTCGTAAGTATTATAAACGTATAATAAATAATAAACATGTCAACGTAACATATTATTCGTTAACTTTAGGAACGAGCCGATACTTTTAAAGGTTCTTTGGCATGGATAGGTTACTTTAGTTTACCACCAAGATGTGTTTTAGCAAAAGTAGAAGTAGTATTACCGCAGATAATTCCTTCTGTTATAACAATTGATACGGATGTAAATGATATTATTTTTTATGCAAATCCAGTACCCTATTCTTCTCAAATTATTGCTAAAACTGTAAATGGTGAAATTGATGTTAATAATTTTGCAGTTGGAAGTTTAACATTAAATACCAATAATGGTGGTATTAAAGGTTCTGTTTCGGGAATTGTTAATGAGTTGATTGTTACTACAAATAATGGTGGAATTCAATTAAACGTTTCAATTAGTTCTAATGCTACTAATCCAAAGATTGAAATTACAAATTCACTTAGTGATATCCAATTAAATTTCGTAAGTATTATAAGTATTTTAAATATTTCTTATACATGAAATGAATATTAATTTTTTTTTTTCAATATTAATTTTAATATAGAATTCTAGTTTTGGTGGAAGTTATGATGTAAAGACAGATTATGGTAAAGTTAATATTGATAATCCTACTTCTGTAGCTATTAGTGAAGATAAAAAGAAAACTGGTAAAGTTGGTGATAAAAATGGTACTTTGAATGCTAATACAAAGAATGGTAATATTAATATTAATTTTTAAGTAATTTATTATAAAAATCAAGTTTTTTTTTTAGAATATTTAAATAGAAATATTTAGTTATAAGATAATTTTTTAAATATTATATAATAAAAAATAAATAGAATTAAAAGTAATAATTGAATTAAACTTTTTTTATATTAGTAAATTTTTTTTTAAAAATATAAAGAATGAAATTTAGTTTTTCAATAAGATAAAATTCAATTTAAATTGAAATTGGATTTGATTTAAACAATTCAAATCTAAGTTAAAATTTAAATTAAATCTAAATAATTTAATATAATTTAACTTAAATTTAAATTCAATTAGAATTGGATTTATTAAATTTGATTTAAATAATTTAAATCTAAATTAAGTTTAAGTTAAATTCAAATTAATTTGATATAATTTAATTTAAATTCAAATTCAATTTAAATTTTAATTTGTTTATATAAAATATTAGAATAAATAATAATTAAAAATATTTCTTATAAAAGTTTATATATATAAATATTTAAATAAATAAAATAAATATTACTTTTAATATTATTAATATATAGTTAAATACTAAAATAATGGTATTGGGACATTTTGCCAAAAGCTATTTTGCTAAAAAATAATCTCTGGCCTGAATTATTTATAATTCTACATAATGTTGACTCTATTTTTTAGTGAAACGTTCTTTTGGCAAAATGGCTTTTAGCAAAATGTACTGTAATCTAAAATAATATATATATTTAATAAAAAACTTTTCCTAATGTTAGAATTAGATTATATTAAATTAATAGTAATTAGGTTTATTTACAATATATAACACTTTACAGTCTTTATTTTTATTAATTAATCTGCGAAATTGGAAATTTTTTATTATTAAAAATTCTATTTACTATCTCTTATTTATTATAAGAGGAATTTTTCTTTTTAATTAAAATTTCTTTAATAAATATAAATTTTATTTTTTAAATTATTAATTTTATAAATTTTTAATTGTATAATTTTTAAAATAATTAATACTATATAATTAACTGATCAACTCTTTTTAAAAATCTACCTAGTTCTATTTTATTAAAAATGGCCAATTTTTTGAAATATTTTTATAAACCTAGATATAATAGTTTTCAAAACAATTGTGCAATTATTTTGTAAAATTTTTAAATTATATCAAGATATATTTGAGGTATTTTTGAGATTAACATATTAAAATTATATCAAAATTAATTATATTATAATAATAAATAATAATGAAAATATTAAAAAATTATTGTGATATTATTTTGAGTTATTTTTATAGACCTAGTTACAATATAATTACAAAATAATAACAAAAGTATAATAAAAACATTTTGATGTATTAAATGTATTTTTGTAGTATTTTAAAATTATTATAAAATTATTGTCCATTTTTAGTAAAGTATAATAAATTGTCACTTTCTAACTTATTAGTTATTAATTTCCATAAGTTATACTGTTAATATTTGTGAATAACTGAATACTAGTAATTTTCTTATATTTATATATGCATTTTTTATTTGAAATTTTTTAATTTTTATATATAATATATAATGAAAAAGCTTTTTTTTAAAAAAAACTTTCATAATATTATTAATATACTTTACTTATAATAAAAAAGATACATTATTAATTATATGTATTTATATATAAAAATTTTAATTTAATTATCTAAAGTTTTGCAATTAAAATATAATTATATAGTAAACTTATATAAAATTGTATTTTTCATTACATTATAAATATTTTATTATGATATACTTTTTATTTAATTATAGTTGCAAAAAAAATAAAGTAGTTTACAAAAAATATACCTATTGAAATAATATATTAATAATTTACAAAATGTAATTCTTTTTTTGCTATAATACGTTAATACTTCCTATTTTTTCTTATAAATCATTCAAAAAATTTTGTGTATCTTAATTTTATTTTTAATGACATACAGTATATGATTTAGCATTTGCTTCCAAAAAATGGGTGCGCATTTAAAAAAATCAAATTTCCCTAATTATAAAATTACTAACCCTTACCCTAACGGTCCTAATCGGCTAATCCTAATCCTAATTCTAACTTGCTTGATCAATTTTTTTTATGGTAATATACATTACATGTTACACTTTCAGATGTGTAAATCGCTTTGTGGAAGATTTTTTTTTTGTAGCTGTACAATTCGTCAACTCTAGTAGATCCGTAGCGGATCAAAGAGAGAACACATTTTATATTACCAATTATAGGTTAGTTTTGCGTGTAATTAACATGTTGTAATATTGTCTAATTTTTTCGCGTGTTCGATCAACTTCTATGGTAGTTATGGATGATTTATATAAAAATTACTTCTTTGGTTTCGCGCTATCCCTGTTCATTTTGTAACATTATACTATGGTATGAAATATTGAGAAAACGCGTTTTTTATCGTAAGTTTTCGTTAAATAATTTGATTCGAACTTCACTCGAAAAAATAAATACACATTAATAGGCTGAGAGAAAACGACCAAGAGAACCTAGTCCGAATGCAGAAAGTCGTTCCCCTTATTCTTCCGGCTCTTTCTTGAATTTAACAAGTCCACCACCTCCTTCGGATACTGATGGCGACATAGAAGTGGAAGAAAATCTTATTGAAGATGATATCTCTGATATTTCTGAGGAAGACGGAGAAAATTTGTATAACTCTGATTTTGAAAGGTATTTATACAAAGTTGAATTTAAAGATATAAAATTATTATCTAAAAAATATTGTCACTGTCACTTGCGATTTAGGGATTATGAAGAGCGTCCCGAGTTAGATAATTATGATTCAGACAATATCGACGATGAAGAACATGAAGAACTTGATCTTACTATAAGACGAAATATAGAAAGGATTATGGATGAACGTGATGCACGTGGAAATGAACGTACAGCAGCTGATTATCTTTTAGATAGTATGAATTATATTTATATTTCTCAATTTCATATTATATTTTTATTGTATGATTTTAAAATAACTTATTATATTTATATAGCGAATAATTATTTGCAAGAAAAGACGAAACGTCGTCGACGCAAAGTTACTGAAGTAACGCAGGAGCAAGAAGTTGTTCCACAAATTGGCGAATTCGATGGAGATAGTGACGATGATGATTATGAGGTATATACTAAAGTTAGACTAAATATACAATATCTGTATAAATTAATAGATATTATTTTAGGGTATGAACAATGAAGAATTAGCAGACGTTAAGGCGACTTCTATCAGCGAGTGGATTAAGAATCCAGCCGTTCAGAAAGGTATCGTGCGTCAATTCCGTAATTTCATATGCAAGTACAAAAAGGATGGAAAATCTGTATATTGGCCTCGAATTGAAGAACTTACGAAAGGTAAACAAATTATCTAATCTATTTATACAAGATAAAGTGACTTGATATTTAATTTTATAACTTTTATAGACCAATTACAGAGTTTAGAATTTAGTTACGTGCATTTGGAATCTGATAAACCAATATTAGCAAGATTTCTTAAGAAATCACCTGCGGAAATTCTTCAAGTCTTTGATGAAGTCGCGACAGATATTATATTAAAAAAACATCCACATTATGAAGAGTTAAATAAAGAGATTCATGTTCGGATAACAGATTATCCTATATTATACACTCTTAGAGAACTCAGGTAGCAAAATAAATATAAATTAATAATAACCTGTAAAAAGAAAGTATTAACGAATTTATACTTTTTTTTTAATATAGACATACCCATCTCAATACTTTGGTACGCATTTCCGGTGTTGTGACAAGGCGAACTGGTGTTTTTCCTCAATTAAAATTTGTAAAATATAATTGTTTAAAATGTGGCGGCGTTCTTGGACCTTATACTCAAGATATTCAATCCGAGATAAAATTAAATCATTGCAGCTATTGTCAGTCAAAGGGACCTTTTAGTCTAAATACAGAACAGGTGAGTACAAAATCAATAATCAAATCATTAAAAAACACCATTAAAATTTTCAAATAAAATTCAATTAAACCAATTAGACAATGTATAGTGATTATCAAAAGATCACTATGCAAGAAACCCCTGGTACGATTCCTGCTGGAAGGTTACCTCGACATCGGGAGGTCATCTTGCTTTGTGACCTTATAGATTCAGTGAAACCTGGTGATGAAATTGTACGCATAATGAGTATATAATTAATAATAATTAATAATAATTATAATATAATAACAGCGTTTACTATCCATTTATTTATCTTATCATTTTCAGGAAATCACCGGCATCTATCGTAATAATTTTGATATATCATTAAATGTAAAAAATGGATTTCCGGTGTTCGCTACTGTTATTGAAGCAAACTATATTGTTAAAAGGGAAGATTTTTATTCGACTTATAAGTTGACTAGTGAAGATAGAGAGCAGTTGAAAAATCTCGCTGAGGATCCAAAAATCGCTCAAAAGGTTGATATAATAACATAATATTTTTATGATAGTCTTTTGAAAATATTAAATGAATTGTACTTTTTAGATATATAAAAGTATTGCGCCTTCTATTTACGGGCATGAAGATATTAAAAGAGCTATAGCCTTATCATTATTTGGTGGTGTAGCTAAAAATATTCAAGACAAGCACCGATTACGTGGAGATATTAATATACTTATGCTTGGTGATCCTGGTACAGCAAAATCTCAATTTTTGAAGTATGTTGAAAAAACCGCGTATCGTGCCGTCTATACATCTGGCCGTGGTTCATCATCCGTTGGTCTTACTGCGTCAGTGAAGAAAGATACTATAACAAGAGAATGGACGCTAGAAGGTGGTGCGTTTGTACTCGCCGACCATGGTGTATGCTTAATCGATGAATTTGATAAAATGGAAGATAAAGATAGGCAAGTATTTATAACGATTATTTCATAAAAAAGAACTATTGTTTTAGTAAAATAATAATGACCATATTGACTTATATATTTGTTAACATATATATTAAATAATTCAGAGTAAGCATTCACGAAGCTATGGAACAGCAAACCATTTCGATTTCAAAAGCTGGAATAAATTCTACGCTTAATGCTCGATGTGCCGTTATTGCTGCTGCAAATCCTATTGGAGGTCGATATAATACATCTAAACCATTTTCAGATAATGTCGAATTAACTGAACCTATTCTTTCACGTTTTGATGTTCTCTGTGTTGTAAAAGATACCGTTGATCCAACGGTAGATGAAATTCTCGCAAATTTTGTTGTTGAAAGTCATGTTAGAAGTCATCCAGATTATCATGATGAAGGTGATGATTTCACTGTTCAACGAGATAATAGATCTGTAAGTCGTCATTACATTTCTCTACTAATTAGTGCTACATTGATTTATTTTATTATTTTTATTAATTCTTTTTAACAGGTAATTTCACAGGATCTTTTGAGAAAATATATTATTTATGCAAAACAAATAAAACCCCAATTGACTAATCTTGATGAACACATGATTTCAGATCTTTATTCTAAATTGAGAAAAGAAGTGAGTATATGAGTAATAAATAAAATATTTTATTTAATATTTTCATTTAGAACTAATAAAACAATTTACGATTAGGCACAAAATGGTGGTATTCCAATAACGGTTCGTTATCTAGAGTCTATGCTGCGTTTAGCTGAAGCTCATGCCAGGTAAATATAAATATTTTACAATTAGTATTATTGATAAATTAACATACATATTTATTATTATATTTTATATTATTAGAATGCATCTTCGAACTTATACAAATAAGATTGATGTTGAAATAGCTATTGACGTAGTACTACAAAGCTTTTTTGATTCACAGAAATTTTCTATTTCAAATAGGCTTAAGAGGGTAAGTATAAATAAAGAATATATTTTTAAATATATTGTGGTATATTATTTTATTAATATTTTATGTATTGACTTTTCTTATTATAAATAGCAATTTGCAAAATATATCAATAAAGCAAAGGAACAATCAGAATTACTTATACATATTCTCAATGATATGGTTAGAGAAAAGGTACAACTTCAAAAAGCTTCAAATGTGCATTCTCGGACTGGAAATATACATATAAGCGTGTCTGAGTTGATAGAACAGGTCAGTGTAAAAATATGATTTTTTTAATTTATTTTGTTTATTAATTTAATATTATTATAGGCAAAGAAATATAATGTTTATGATGTTGACTCATTTTTGAGGTCTGCTGAATTTACACATTTGTTCATGTGGGATCAAAATCAAGATGTTATCATTAAATCATTCACTTAATGAAAATCTACTTTTATAAGCTATTATTTAAGAAGATATATGATAGCTTTATTGGAATTACTTTCTATAAAATAATTAGGTATCAAATAAAAAATATGTGAAGTTATACAAAAATTTAATGAATGAAATTTAATACAATGTTGATTTTTTTATTAAAATATATGAAATCACCTTGAGTAAAGAATATGTTTACATAATCTAATATTTGTCAAATTCGCAAAAATAAATTACAAATTAATGTCAAATAGAACTAATCCTAATTTAATCCTAATTTAATAAGTATAGTAGTATATAATATTAAAGGGAAAAATTATTTGTTAAGAACATTATTAGTAATACAGTAATTACCTAATTATTATTATTATATATATATATTTTTTTTTTGAAAAAATTAATTCGTTATCCGGTATCTATTCTATAAATGATCGTATAATGTAGCTTTAACTTAAAATCCCCTAAACAAAAAACATCTCGTTTTCAATTTCGGATTTCATTTTCTCGCATCTGGTGGTATTTGGAACAGTATCACCTCCACGACCACCTGAACTACCTGATCTTCCACTGCCAGAACCATCCCATGAAACGAAATGTTTTGCTTGGTTCGCAATATGATGAGCATAGTGGACCGGAGTCACATGAGATATGGCAAGATTACATCTGAAATTTAAATGCAAATGATAAGTTTTTACTTTTTTACTTTATTATTCATAAGCTTAAATGATATATATTACCTGGCAGATAAATGACATAATTTGTATGTTAAGGTCTGTATAGCATCAACAGGAAAATTAGCTTCATTTAATAACACATGATAATGCGTAGGACGAGCCGTTCCAAGAGGACTTGCGTGGGACTGTAAATCTATATTAAAATAGAATGCAATTCGTACATATTAAACATAAGTGCTGTTGTTATACATATAACTATAGAATAAAAATGAATGATTGGTTATTTACAAAAGTCGAATTCTTGAGGTACCACAATTTCAGTATCCACAATTGTACCAGGTCTACAATTACCGCTTCTATCAGAGTCTCCTCTCTGAACAGGCATAAACCTATAGATAAAATGTGTTAAATTTATAAATCATAGAAATAGCCATGAAATATGTTGTAAGAAAATGTAACCTACCGTGCATGATGACGTTTTTGCACAATAATAAACGTTAATTGTGGTTTTTGCCCTTTTTCACCCTTTTCGCCATAAACTCGACTGAAAGCACGTTTTAATGCTTCTACTTCTTTTTGGACGACATGTTGAAATTGACCTTCAGCAACGCCATCACGGTAGAACACAATTTGGAAAGGTAGTATATTATTTTCTCGTTGAAATTGATTTAATAATTCTACTGCCATGCCTTCGAGATTCTCGATAATTTCATTCTTTATTTTATGATTCATACTGTGTCGGCCAACATATCTTGTAACTGTCTTGTCTACTGATGCACAAACTGCAGCTACACTTGGCCGTCCCTTTTCTTCACGACCAGGATGAAAAACATCAGCACCAAATACCATATACTTATAGGAAACAATTATAAACACAAAAAATTAATATAAACTATAAACAAAGGATTAAGATAGAGATAAATATTTTAAAGTACCGGTTTGTTCGTTCCAAAATTAAGTTCCCTGTCAGCTAAAACACAATTTTTACCACCTAATTTCCCATTAATTTTCAAAGAAATGTTACCACATATTTGCCTCCACCGGCTAGGGTTTTGGCCTTTCATGTTGTTGGCAACAATGCATTGGGAAATTACACCAAGTTGAGTACCACAAATACGTTTTATTATAGCATGAATACCCGATGCACCTAAGACCTTTTTCTGAATTACACAAATAATGAGTTGTGCGGGCCTATCCCGCGTTATCCTGGCTTTTTGAGTAGCAAGTAATAACGACTAGATTGAAAAAAAAAGAAATTAATGAATTATATATATATATATATATAAAAGAGAAAAAAAAGAAAATTTACTTTATCGTAACCGCCTTGTGGGTTACCATATTCTATTGGTGGATCTGGATAGACGTCCTATATATATATATATATAGAGGTGTCGTATGTATAAATATAAAACGATAAAATTTTAAATTTAAAAATATTTGACAACTTCTTTTTGTTATGCTTACCATCCCTCTTTCACTTAAAGAACTGACTAGTTGTCTAATGGCATTTTTGACCATTTCTAGAGGGGCATAATTCCTGTTTTCAAATACAATTACCGACCAATTATGAAGTCTAGGACACTAAAAATATAAATATAAATTATAAATTTTAATCATATAAGTAATAAATTTACTATTATTTCAATGTTATAAATTTTTACTTTAATGAATTTTCTCAAATCCCAACGTCCTCCATCCGGGACGATTTCCGTACCATTAGTTAATCTTGGTGGTTGAATGACGCGGCCTTAATATTATAATGTCAAGTTTGAAAAGTTAAAAAAAAAATAAGACCTTGTATCATTCATTCTGACAATTACCTTTGACCTTAATAAACTCTGGGTCTACATTCATCCCAATAGAGCGCAAATTTTCGTCTCTTTGATGTCGAAAAATATCTTTGATAGCTGTTTCAATACGATCAAATCTTTCCCACGGTTTGATCGCAGTTTTTTGAACCATTTCCCTTCGGGCATCATCAGAAAGTTTATCTTCGTATCTTTGTCCTACAAAAATTATAATTATTAGTAATTACTTCAAAGAAAAATTATTATTAGCAAAAATAAAATGTATTTATACAAATATACCAGGACATATCTCGCACACTTCTAAAGGAAAAAACACTTTTGTCTTGTCTGGTTTAATTACAACAATACATGGTAATCGTCCAAATTGCAAGGTTTGTTTGTAGGTTTCTTTGAAATATTGAGCGATTGTAATCTCTTTATTGCCTTGTTTGAATTTAGCTTGATCAGCTGGTTGAGAATCTAGATAAGACACTTTATGTTTTGGTTTACGGTTGTCTGATCTGTGAGTTACAAAAATCATGACACCTCTGAAAAATCTATTAAGAGTATCAATTTCTCTCCTATCCAAGCCTCTACGTAATTCATCTCTCGTTTTTTCATGCCTGTCAAATTTGGTTTTAATAATCTTTGGTATGAGATCAATTATAGGACCCGCAGGATAAAAAGTGGTAGCACATATGTCCACATTTATTGTAAGCCTTCCTGCGAAAGTTTTAACAATATGTGAAATCAATGATTTTTTAAGTTAACTTTAAATATAAAAAATTTAAAAAAAAATTTACCCCATCCAGGTCTTACTGATTGATAGAATCCCTGTTTCATTTCGATACCACCGGGCAAAAAAATTGGTCTATTATCACGAGGCGGCGGAAATATCGCCTTTCTTCCCACAGATAAAAACGATAATCGGACTTTATTATTTGCAAAAGCATTTAAGACAGTCAAACTACTTTGAATATTCCCATCCCAAGCACTAGTAGATTTCTCTTTAACATAATCTCCGATAGGACTCAAATCTATTTCTCCTTGATATTTAACTTCAACTTTTAAGTCCTTTTCACGTCCTGAACCATCAGCATCCACGGGAATTTTTACCTTAAATCATAACATTAACATTTAATAATGAAGTTAATTTATAGTGTATTATTGCTTAATTGAATAATCAAATATAATCGATATCTCCAACGTTACCGAATGGCTCCTTGTTTCTTTTCTATGCCCTATATCAAGCTGTGATATTGAATAAACTTGCCCACCGTCGAAAACCGGTAAAGCCTTTGCACCAAATTTTTGATTTTTTTTCATTTGCTCGAACACTTTCTGAGAGTCCTTTCTTCCAGCTTTTTTCTTTTTCGCATCAGAAACTTCAAAAGAATAATAGTGCACTTTCGGATATTTAAACTATTAAAAGTAATTCGAATGCTTAATTTTTCACAATGTAAAGTTTACAAAATATTTACTGATTCTATTTACCTCAGTAGACACTGCTATAAAGTTGGTCTTTAATTCAACGACTCTGCCAGCACTACCTGGCTTTTCTGGCCGTTTAGCAACTATCATACCAATGTTAGCTGCCGCTTTTGTCGCTCCAGAAGCCATTACTGTTGAATTTTCTCTCTTTTTATATAAAAATAAAATAAAATATAATATAAACGGGAATTGTTCAAATGTTATTTCACTTTCCAACCTGAAAAAGTTATACCAACCTTATTTAAGGAGTTTTTTTAAAAAAATTAATGATATTTCACAAATAAAATAATGAATACGATAAAATTTTTTTTTGTTTCAACAAGAAAAACCCAAAAAAAACAAAGAATTCTTGTAACTTTAAGTAGAATTTCATTGAAATTTTATTGGGCGATTTTTTTAGAATAAGGAGTGTATGACATGCTAGCGTTTGAATGATGTAAATAATCAAATAATCAATAATCATGTAATCGACACAATTAAATTATTTCAGGATATCATTGTTTGTTTGGAATTTCTAGTATAATTTTCTTTCATTAAAAAAATTACGCAAAATATTAATAATATTAATATATAATTATTGTGGATAAATTTGGGTTCAATACAAAATTTTGGTTAATCGACTGCGGTCGTAATTTATTAATTTATCAATTATGGATTTAGGATAAATCGTCGTGCTCCGTAAAAATATAACAATTTTGAAAATTCATTACATTGTTGTTTACGGATCTTTAATTGCGGA
The DNA here is from genome assembly GCA_003833135.1 of Oehlia diaphana. Taxonomy (NCBI): domain Eukaryota; kingdom Fungi; phylum Glomeromycota; class Glomeromycetes; order Glomerales; family Glomeraceae; genus Oehlia; species Oehlia diaphana. The sequence goes on along the minus strand of QZLH01000374.1, from coordinate 66,742 downwards.
AGATGGAGTTGTAAGACAAAGAATGAAAGTAACACTTTCGATAAATGATTTTGGTCTAGCCTAAAATGGATTTCTCGTATTCGTAAAAGAACAATTTGTTTCTGGAAATAAGGCTATGCTTTATTCTCCACTTATAGCAATAACTTGCCGTTAATTTATTAAATTTGCTAATGTTAATTCCGGATTTTGCCTTTTCTAGAAATAATCTGGTTTTTTTTATTTACAGGTCAACTTATTTAGTTAATAATTTCCTTTTTTGGTATAAACATAACAAATCAGTCAGCCAACTCACGCGAATACGCGATCAATAAAATCAAAGAACCCGTAGTATTGCAAAAATTACCTTATGACAAACATTTTTTTTTCTTTTACAAGAGTGTAGACACAAAAAGAATTTTTTGCAAGACATTACTATTATAAATAGATTTATAATACTTAATGAAAAAATAATACGGTACTTATTTTTAAAAAATTTGTTACACTAAAACATTTTCATATAAAACAATACTAACAGCAAAGTTTTTAAGTTATTGTTATTCTTATTAAAAATTCTTTTTTGTTTATCACACTATCAGTTATCGAGTTTCGAGTCAAGAAAAGAATATGTTTGTCATACATAATCATGCATATTTTGACCGGGTCAAGAAATAATACGAGGAGGGACAAGACTCAAGAAGGTAATTTTTGCAAAAAGATCAACAAATCAGGAATAAGATTTCTTAAACGTACTATTAATCAACCGACTTTTGCTTTACCTTTTTTATCCTCTTGCGACTTTTCATTGTTATTTCCAATAAAATCGATAGTTCCACTCCCACCGCTAATAATGTTAATGTTAGAATATTCTTCTTCGGCAAGCAAATTCTGTTCATTGTTCCTTTCGAACTTATTTGCTTCTTGTTGAGTAAATCTCATTTTTACCATTTTATAATGTTCTAATTCTTTTTCGGAGACTGAAGGTACTAACTCAGCTAAGGCTCTATCGAAATCGTTTTGATTAACTTCAACCAGAGTATCCTCAGTCGTAGCCAGATGATTAAGATAATATTGCGAATTAATAGGTTTAGGAAATTTTGATGATGGATTGGCATTTATTTCAGCTTTAAAAATCAAATTTAAATAAATTAGTTCATTAAATGGGACAAAAAATCTCGCTCATTACAAAATACGTACCAACTTTGGTTTCTATAGCTTCAGCTGTTCTTGACATTGCCTTTAACATTGCATCCGAACAAAGTGCATAAAAATCAGCACCTGTATAATTAAAAGGACATTTATTTGCGACAACTTCAAGGTCCAATGAAGGATGTAAACGGAACCTAAAAAAAAAAAATTATTTAAATGTCCAGATGTATTCTTATGATAAAAATGAAAAATTGCATACTTTCTTGTTAATGCTTGAATTATTTTAAGTTGTGATTCGTGATCTTGACTTACTCCAAGATAAAGAAGTTTATCAAATCTAAATAATAATCATTGAATAAATATGATGATAAATACGTAAGTATAAAAGAATATTTAAATAACTTACCGCCCGGGTCTTAATAATGCTGGATCCAATAAATCCGGTCGATTAGTTGCACCAATTACAAACACGTCTGCTGTGCCTCCACCCTGTCCCATCCCATCCAACTCGGCTAAAAGTTGACTAACTATTCTATCCATTACACCACCTGAATCGCCTTTCTCTCCCCTTTTAGGTGCAACAGAATCCAGTTCATCGAAAAATATCACACATGGTTTAGCATCTCTAGCACGTTGAAAAACTCGGCGAACATTTGCCTCAGATTCGCCGATATACATATTGAGTAATTCGGGTCCTTTAATCGAAAAAAAATTTAAAGAACATGAAGTTGCAACTGCCTTGGCGAGAAGTGTTTTTCCTGTACCAGGTGGTCCGTAAAGTAAAATTCCCGATCTCTTTTTCATCCCAATTGCAAATAATTCTGGATGTTCTAAAGGTAATTGAATGGTATCTAAAATATCATTTTTTACATCTGCAAGACCACCAACATCATCCCAAGTAACATTAGGAATTTTTGGTGCACCTATACTATCAGAATATGACGCTCTTGCTTTATTAAGAGCTTTTTCAAAATCTGCGGCTGTCAAAGCAATTCCAGCTTGGACAATGTCCACATCTTTTACGGATTGATTTGTCTTTTTCAAAGAAATTTCAACCCGTTCAAGCGATGCTAAACCAGCTCTTGCAACCAAATCTACCAAATCTTTGGGTACGAGTGCAGCAGTCTGTGTTGCCAATGATGATAATGAGACATCCGGAGCTAAAGGTGTATCAGACGTTAATCGTTCTAATATAGCCAATCTTGCAGGTTCAGAAGGTGCTTCGAAAGCAATCTCATGCCTAAAACATCCAATTACACTTGCGGGAATTTTGTCAATATCTCCTGTTGTACCTACGACCAATACAGGATATCCTATATTTTGAAAATTTGTTATAAGCTGCTTAAAACAATCTTGTAAAATAGTTGAAATGGTCGGCTCTTGACCGGTTTCAAGAACAGTACTTTTCTTAGCTAACGCATCAACATGACCTAATAAGAATACGCACGGAGAACATGTCACAGCCTTGTCCAATCTCATACGAAGTGATGTTTCTGTTTTTGCATCAGTCTCTCCCGCAAAATCAAAACAATTCACCTCGAAAACATGCACACCAACTGATTCCGCCGCCCAATAAACTGTCGTTTTCTTTCCACAACCCCGAGGTCCATGTAAAAGAACCGTACAACTAAGTTTAAGTGTTGCGGCATTTGGATGAAGACAAGACGAAATTAGATCATAAAGTTTAGCATAAGATGTTCCAGGTGATGTTAATATTGAGTTCGAATTGGGTAATTTTGGAATTTCGGAACTAATTCCATAATATTGTTTCACGGCAGGAACTCTAGAATGTACCATCCCTATTTGTTCAATTCTAGTTAATTTGGTATCAACTAATCTACCATATCCATACATCATAATTTTTTTTTTGTTTTGAGGTTTCAATTTAGAAATTTTAAAATAGACAGCAGTTGTTGGATTTAATGGAGCAGTAGCAACTTTAATGTCTTCTAAAGTTTCAACATCCCCCTCAACTTTTTGCGGTCTTAATCTTGCAGCTTCCTCTAAATTATTAGATTCAATAAGTGAATTAAAAAATTTTAAGCTAATACTTGTTAATAACACTTACCGTCTATAGGAATAGAGAAAATATCTCCCTCACAAACTATTCTATCAGCCTCTTCAAACCAGCTTTCTAAGCCATCCATACTGGCATTATAGATAAATCTATCTGTGCAATTTGGAAAAGCTATTCTGGCAACAACTAAATATTTAGCTACTGGAGGTGAGGATTGCATTCTAATAGCTGGCTGAACGAATAATTGTTCAGAACTCAACTTGTTTGTTTCAGAAAATCCAAGGTTAGAATAAAGCAATGGTGAAATATAAGCAGGAGGATATGGAACTCTAAATAAAAGATTATTAAAGAATGTACAATTGTTTTTTTTTTTACATTTCTATACAAACAACAACAATAATAATAATAAATACTCTAAAGTTGATAATGAAATATCGATGGCATATACTTTGCATAACCTAGTTTTCTCTTTAATAGGACCTGATACTAATGCCTAATATAAATATGGTATAATAATATATTAACAAGAATGAATTTAAATGTTGCGAAAATAATAAAATTACTTCTCACCCAACTTCCACTTTGAATTCCCAATTTGGCTAAGTCCTTTAAACTGATTAGGACTCTTGATTCAGGATCCTCTCTTTCTTTTGGTATAGGTTGTATTAAGGTAACAGGAAAAGGAGATGATAAAATTTGAGGAGTAAAAGTTGATTTTCTTGAAATGGAAGCTACATTATTTAAACAATCTTCATCAGAAGATATTGAAGACGCAGAAGTAGTCCAATCTGATTCGGATCCATTTCCGGTATCCTGCCCATTAACTTCTAGTAAGGCCAGTTGAGTTTCCATATAATAATCCTTCGAATTTAAAATATTTGGTTCATCTAAATAATCTTCAAAATAAAAGTCCGCAATATCATGATTATTAATATTGTTTTCTCCTTCTTCATTATCATATATCAAAGTTTCTTGTGACAAATTGGTGATAATGAAATTCGTATTGGTTGAAATGATTCCTTGTAAAACTGGATTGCACATTAAAACCTTAAATTTGATTGATGAAACAGTGATAGAAACTTGTTGAAAATTATAGATTTGCGATTGTCTAACCACTACAGGTGGTGATGAATAAAAATAGGCTGATATTGCGGAAGGATCTTTTCTTGATAAAACATTTTAATAAAATTATAATGAATAAATAAAATCTTTCAAACACAAATTTTCTATGAAAAAAACTAAACCTTTTATCAAACTTTCATATGATTCATTATTCAATGCTCCAACAATCACCTCTTCTAATTCAATTGGATCGGCAATTATAATTTCTACTTCGATTGCATCTCTTAAATTATTTTGTTTTACGAAATCTTTTGATACATAACAAACATGCTCCTACAGAAAAAGTTAATGATAAAATATTATATATTAAACATATATGGGATAAATAATAATATATTATTGTCTACCTCGGGCGTGTCTTCAAATCTATCAGGGTATTGTAATCTTGCGTATGTAAAAATTGAAGAAATTAATGGTTTATGTTTTGTTGTTCTAAGTGGATTTTTCAAGTATAGATCCAAAGGTGTGACAGAAACACAAATATAAGGTTTAAGCGTCGCTCTTATAGCTGTAAATGCAAACACAGTTTATCTTTATAACGAGAATAAAGCTAGTATAAAACAAAATAAAATTACCCTCAGATTCATCTTCTACGGTTTCTTTAATTAATTCGTCCCATAATTTTTCACTAAGTCCAATTTTTAAATCATTACTAGAACTATGTAAATCATCATAAATTTGTATTTTGGCAATTCGGGCTGTATAATTGCTGGAACTTGAAGACATTTAGAAAAAAAAGGTTGATTAAGTGATTAAAGTTCGAAGATATATCCTTAAGCGGTGTTACGTCACGGATTAAATTTTATGTAGATTATCAAATAATGATGTGATATCATTGTGCTCAAGTAACACAATTCACAAATTAATCCATTTCATATGTTACAATTATTGAATAATACAAAATCAAAAATCCGATATGAACACGGATTGTCCAATCCAATCTGATTAATAAGCTTAAGCCAAGCAATAGACTTTTTTATGATACAAATCTTATTATTTTACATTATTATTCTGTATATCAAAAAAATTATTATAATAAAGTTTGCAAATTTCTTCTTAACTATTACTTATTAATCAATAATCTATGTTCTAGTTTTCCTGGTTTAGCAAAACCAATTGCTGAATTTGATACAAATCTATAATGATATCCACCAGGGGCCATGGTGGCATACCTAACCATGGAGGGGGTTTCTCTAATCACAGGAGGGTCCCAGAATACATCCTGAATTGTGATATTAACTTGATAATTAAGTAAACCTTGTCCTGTGCAAGCAGTAGAAGCACTAGTGTAATAATTGTAAGTACCGAAATTTCACTATAAAAAATTTGGTAAGTTTATATTATATATTAGATATTTGCAATTTAAATTGAATGCAAGAACATCAATGATATGCTAATTCCTTCTCATAATAAACTCCTGATTGCTATAAATCAAATAGAAAAAATTTAAAAATTTTGAAATTATTGAATAATAAATAGGCTGTATAAGTATAACTTAGTGATGGAACTTAAAATCCTTTTTTAATTAATATTAATGCTAAAAATTCTAATTGGTCAATTTTAATAATATCATGTAATACAATATTTTTACATTGCATAACTAAAAGAAAAAAATTATTTATTATATAATTATATTTTAGATTAGTACTACCATATTTGCCCAAAAATAAGCAACAAGTTTTTGCATATAATGCCAGCCAAGTTTTGATAATGTGGGTCAAATTTTGTTATAATGCAGGCCATGTTGCTTATTTTTGGTGATTGCTTATTTTTGGGCAAATACGATATTTTAATTAATTGTAGATTAAAAATTTCAAGCAAAGTAGAAGTCTATACAAAGACATTTATTTCTATTTTTTCATATTATTTGTATTGATTAAATCATATAAAGAATTACAAATTTCTTCATTAACTTTAGGACATTCTTCTTTAAGATATTTAATATATTAGCAAGTATGCCATCTATTTTTTTAAAGCAATATTTGCATTTTGCTTTATGGTAAAAACTATTGAGTAAAGGCCCTTCAATAAAATGAAGCCAAATTGGACTTTTCTTTCTACCTTATTTCTTTGAAGACATTATTTTAAACTTTAATTTATATAAAATAAAATTGTAGAAACATTCAAACTGTCAAAACACATAAACATGTAGTGAAATTAAAAAAAAAAATCTGATAATTATTTTCATTAGATTCGTTAGAAATATTACATGATTTATTTTGACCAATTATATTTAATTTTATTATTAATTACTTATTAATTACTTATCAATTTACATAGGTTAAAAATGTAAGAATTTTAATTTACTTTATAAGTACTTATTAAATTATTATTAAAAATAATTAATAATTTAAAATCAAAAAATCCTATCACTAAGTATAACACATACAATCATACATTAATCCAACTGTCCAATTGCATTTTTTGTAGCTCTTTAATGATAAATTTTACTTTGAATATACATCTTATATATTGCTATTGCATCTAATGATAACACTTTACATTCTAACCTCTTAAAGTATTATAATTCCAATTAGGGCTCTGATCAGTTTCAGTAATTACTGAACTGAATTGATTAGTTTCAATATTAGAACGATTTCGGTATTCTGATTTATTAAACTGAACCTTTCAGTAAATTTACTGATTGGTTTCAGTAACTTTGATTTTAGTATCAATTTTGCAATTTACTAAACTGATTTTTACTGAACTGATATTTTTAATATCAGTTTCAGTAAATTTTATTGATCATTTCAGTAAATTTTACTAATCATTTTGGTAAATTTACTGAACTAATTTGCCAAATATTTCATAACTTTTTTTTGATAAAAAACGTTATAAAACATTTTTTTAATTAATTAATTTATTTAAAAAAAAAGTTTGTAACGTTTTTTTGATAATTTAATAAAAATGTTACAAAACATTATTTTTTTTTAGTTAATTTAATTAAAAAATATTTTCGCATATTTAATATATTGCAAAAACATTAAAAAATTGAACTGATAATAAAATTGATAAATTAATTCAGTTTTCAGTATTTACCAGTCAGTTTCGATTTTAGTAAAAACTGTATTAAATTAAAATAAAGATAGTTTACAACATTTTTTATAAAAACAACTAAAAATTGTTGTGAAATAGTTTTTTTATTCTTTAAATTAAAAATAAAAAATATTTCGCAATATTTTTTTATTAAAATAATTAAAAATTGTTATAAACCAGTTTTTTATTTGTTAAATTGAAAATAAAAAATGTTGCATAATATTTTATTTAATATTAATAATTAACTAATTTACATCTAATTCAGATCTGAATCAGATCAAATCAAATCAAATTAAATTCAGATCAAAATGTTTTTATTATACTTTTGTTATTATTTTGTAATTATATTGTATCTAGGTCTATAAAAATATTTCAAAATTCTTTTTCTTTTCCCTTTTTTTTTTTTTTTTTCTTTTTCTTCTCTCATTTCTATTTTGTTTTCCTTTTTCATCTTAGCAATATCAGCAACTGTAACATGTGTAATATTTCTTGCCCTTCTTCTAATAGTTTATAATGTTCTGTTAATAAAATTTTTTAATTTATTATTATTTGTAATCTTAATTCCAATATCATATGCAGTAAGTAATTGATTAACTTCATTATCATTTAAATTATTACAGAATTCAAATACTGGATTTTTAAGAGGATTTTTAGACTCAAAAGCATTAATCAATAAATGTGTGAACTTTTAAATCTTTTTCTTTTGAGATTAAATATTATGTGAATAGAAATTTTGAACAGAATCTCTAATGTAATCACAAATCAGCATTTCTATTCGCTCCTTTTCTAGTTGTGTAGTATTTATTTTTAATTTCAATTCTTCCTCATTTGTTAAAATTCTTGTTACAATTTGTTTTACAAACTTTATTTTAAATGTTTTTAACGTTTCATCATATGCAAAAAATGTCTAGGACTCGTTAAATTAGCAAATGATACTATATAAAGCATTTATGATGTAAAAGATCATTTTCTACTATACAATATATAACATGAAAAAAATACAGTCAATCCCTTTTATAGGCACTGTAATACCCGCCGCCCATAAGATAAAAATTTATCATATGTTGCCACCGACGTGTGAGAGTTCTTAAAATGACATCGCTTGGTTAGAACAAAAATTAAGACAAAATTTAAAATTTCTTACTAAAATTTCAATTTGCGATAGTTTCTCCATATTTTATTTATTTAACCAATAATAAATTATTGTAGCACGTTTTACTCATAAGAAAATGGCAAAAAGAATGTGTTAAGATTGGTTGATGAATTTAATTATTTATTACCTTTTAAAAAAAATAAACTAGACTAGAATTTTTACTTGAATGTAGAAATCTTGTCAAAAACCACTCCTTTTTATAACAATTTAAGAAAACTATTTCTACTATTTCTATCTTTCTATATTATCATGTAACTATCTCGTGACTAAACTAAACTATAAATAAAATTATTTTAAAAATAAATAACTATAAATAATATTGTGTAACTATATTCTATCATTTCTTTTTAACTATTTCAGTTGAATATTATTCCTTCGGTTAAATGTTTACCCATCAGTTAATTATTTATCCGTTAATTAATTTTCAGTTATTACAGTACCTTCCATATAAGAACTCCCTTCTTAAGGTACACATTTTTTAGTCTGAATTTTTTTATATATAAAATACTTCTTTTATAATTACTTTATTAGTTATAAGTACAATTACACCAAACATCAGTCCCATATATAGTAAATATATGTAAAATTCCCTTTGTATAAGCACACAAATTATGTGATTTATAAAATAACTGTATGTTTCATTTTATTATTTTGTTATTTTTACTATGAGGAAAAATTTAAGTTTTTTATTTTTCAAAAATTCAATGGTTTTAAGTATATTTTACATATAAACTTTTTTACAAAGATTTTTTTTAATTATTATATATATATATATATATATATGAAAATTTCTTAATGTACACTAGTGTTTGAAATACATATTA
>QZLH01000374.1:34976-56981 GCA_003833135.1 Oehlia diaphana | reverse complement strand
TTGTTATTTTTACTATGAGGAAAAATTTAAGTTTTTTATTTTTCAAAAATTCAATGGTTTTAAGTATATTTTACATATAAACTTTTTTACAAAGATTTTTTTTAATTATTATATATATATATATATATATATGAAAATTTCTTAATGTACACTAGTGTTTGAAATACATATTACGTGATTCAATAAAAAAATTTTGTAAAAAAAAATCCAATAAATAAATCTTTAAAAAAAAATGTATATTAGGTGTATTTTGGTCTGTTTTACAAGTTTACTTAATATGTCATAGATGGTTTTGAATATTATTTTTGAGTTATTTAACAATTTTTTTTTGCTTTTTTTTCGTTAAATTTTAACATTAAATGATCAGCATAAAATTTACTTTTTTTGAAAATTGTGTTCAAACACATAGTGTACAAATAGAAATCGTTTATATATATAATTATGTTTACTTAAAAATTTATATATGTATGATTATATATTTAATCCTTACCAATAGGTACATCTCATTATAATCACACTATTGAATGGTCCTGAGGGGTGTGATTGTAGAGAAGGCTGACTGTATATGAAATCTTGGAATAATTGATAATGTGAATTTTAAGAAAGTCACATTTGAATATGAAAACATTTTTGACGCTATTAGAGGTAATTCACATGCTGCATTATGTATGTTCTTTTAATTTTAATTGCTTGATAAACTATCTGAAATTATTGAAGTACAAAACCAAAATCAGCAAAAACGTTTTGGGCAAAATAGTTTTTCACAGCAAATATTTAGTATTTTTAATTCAATTTTTGAAAAACTACTTACTTTTAATGAAAATTTCACTCTTAATTATCATTTAGACTTTAATGAAAATAATATATATATACTTAAATTATGATCCATTTTGAAATTAGTTTTAAACTTTCACTTCCTAATATTATAATTCTTAATGTTAGAGATTTATTATCAAATGATCCTGCTGTACATAAATGCTTAAAGATATATTTAACTGAAATTGATATAGAAAATAATGGAAATATTATTGTAGTTGCTGATAAAGCAATATTTAAATAAGGTATTAGTTATTGTAAAACAAATTAAAAAATAAAATGATTCTTGAACAATGGTATACAAATAAACACTGGTAAAAAAATGATTTATCCTACACATATCTTACACATATTGGATACTCAAAATGTAGAAAATCATACACAAATAATACACATATCATACACATATCAGGTACTAATATATATATCATACATATATCAGGTACCTGATAGGTATACAATATATATAAGTACCTGATATATATATGATATGTGTATTATTTGTGTATGATTTTCTACATTTTGAGTACCTGATATGTGTAAGATATGTGTAGAATATGTGTAGGATAGGCCATTTTTTTACCAGTGAAAGATATGATAATGATATTAATTACAATTTTTTCAGGTTATAGAATATTCAACATAGTAGAAATACTGGATGTATAATTATTAGATAAATTAGAGAAAAGTGTAGACTTTAGAGCAACTTCAAAAGTGTTGGAATTAATTTAGATTTCTGTGAAAATTATGATTTATATATATATTAAAAAAAAACAAATGTTAGATAATATTTTAAGTGAAAAAAATAATTTTGTAAAAATTTGGTATTTATATTTTCAATGGGTTAGCTATTGGTGTATACATTAGTTTGAAATTTGATAGGGAATATTCAATCTACAACATGAAAGTTTAAAAGTTTTCTTACCTTTGTTTTCTGTTGCTGGTAAATCCAATTATACAAGATCTATTATATATCATATTTAACAGTTAGATCTACTAGAAGTGCACAAATTTTTTCCAAATTTTGTTCATATCTTCAAGAATATTGGCAACTTCTAAAATTCCTTGCAATGATGACAAGAATTTTAGTTTTTTGCATAAACTTGCCATTGTTTGAGATAATCAAATTTTCCATCTTTTAAATGCAATGTTTAAAATTATTGAAACAAAAAATGTGATTTATTTATTTTTTTTATAATTTAAAAGTTTTAGTGGCTTCTTACGATATTTTCTTTATTAATTTACAATTTTCTTTTTTGTTTCATATAAAGTTATTAAAAGACCATTATAAAATTGTACTAAATATGATGGAAATGTATTATGATATTCTTTTATAAAAGTAGGTGATTCAAGTAATTTTTTATGATTTTTTAATTCATTTTTTGCAAGTATTATTGAGTATGCTGATACTTCTTTAAATTCAAAAAAATGGGTTGATGTAAGATTTTTAGGATTTAATTTTTTTTCAAAATTATAATCAAATTTTACTAAAACAAGAATAATAAGAAATTATAAATAAGAAAGATACCTTATTATTTATATTTTGTATTAATAGTAGTATTGATAATATATTATCAGATTTTTCTTGGGTATTAATAATATATAAAATAGGAATTAAATGTACCTAACTAAAAGTTTTTCTTGAAATTTTGATTTATCAGAATTAGCAATATTAAGAATTTAATTTTCAATAGCTTCTAATACTTTCTTAATATCATTCTTATAATGTGACATGTTATTACAATTTGAATCCTTTTTTACATCTTGTCCAACACATTAGTAAATACAGTATGTCCACCTTTTTCTTTATAACAATTCATACATATATATTTTGCACATTTACTTAATTTTGTTAAAATTATAAAAAAATCATATATTTGCAATGCATCACATTTTATTTATCCTATACAAAGTACTTGTATATTTTTACTTATAACTGTATATGAGTGTTCTTCACAATTAAAACTATGACTAAAAAAATTTTATTTTTATTATAAAATAAATATTTATGCTTACGAATAAAACTTCCAGTATAATTTTTTGTTTGTTTCAAATTTGACAAATACTGTATAATTGATTTTGATCATATAAAAAATGCTAAATTTTTAATTGAAATATTTTTTGCCTTAACTTTTTCTTTATCAATTTGCCATCATGTTCCAATCATTTGCCAAAGTCATCTCAATTTTATTTGAGAATTACATCACTAAATTTTTCCATTTATTATATTAATTATAACACATGGACTTAAATTTTTATCATTTTATAATTTAAAAATTATTTCACCGTGTTCTTCATCAGATTCTACCTCAGAAAAATTACTTTTTATATCACTTATATTTGAAATATTTTGTTGAGCAAAATTTTTTTGTACTTGCAAGTATATTAAAATCTAATTCAAATAAAGATTTTAAAGATTCATCTATTCTTATATTACTTAAACTTTCATATTCATTATAGTCCTCATATTCGCTATAAAAAAAAAATTTCATTTTCTTTCTCTAAATCTTCCTCTAAGTTCTCATATTCCAAGTTTTTCTCTAAATCCATTAAATCTAAAAAAAATTTTTTTTAGTTTTTAATAAAAAGATATGTTATATTTTATTAGTTTTTATTTAATATTCCTATTATATTTATTTAGCAAAATTTAAATTTTTCTTACTTATTATTATTTTTAATGTTAAAAAATGCAACAACTTCTAGTAAAGTTTGAAGTTGAATAATAAAAAATATACAAGTTTTTTTTAATAATTTTAAAGAAATAATCAATACATATGAAATTTATTATTGAAGTTAAATCAATTATATTGTATAAAATACTGTATAATATATGACCAAAGTTTTTCAATTTAATAAAATTTAGGTCAGAATTATGATGTTGTTAACAAAATTTTGACTGAAATTATGAATTTTTGATCAGCAAATTTTACCAGATTTAATTAATTCTGACCAACTTTAATTATAAATATATACTATACATTTAATGAAGATACTGTGTCATAATTCTTTTTTTGCTGAATTTAGTAAAAAACATTTGCCTTTTTTTTGTGATATTTTCAGTAACTGATATAAAAATTCTTCACAGATTCTACTATAAAAGAAAATTTTACATTATATATTGTTATGATTTTTTTCCTTTTTAGTTAATTAACCAATAGAATTTAAAAAAAAGTAAAGTAAAAATCATTAGTAAAGGATTAATTTTCTACAGTGACCTTTATTATAAGTAAGCAGAATTTTTATATATCCTAATAAATTATTACTAATTTTATTCTTCTTTCAAATAAGTATTGTATTTCTGATAATTATATAGTAGAAACAACTTGGAGTAGAAATATAAATTACTAGGACTCCAAACATCTCTTATATAACTCATATTAAAGTTTGCATAGAGTTTATATGTTAATTCTGTCTAGAATTATGTATTTTAGAAGTATTTCAAATTTTCTTATCATATACAGTATATCTCTGTTTTTAAGCAATTCAGTAATTAGAATTAGGGCTCTGATCAATTTAGTTCAGTACAGTTTTTGCTAAACTAAAACTGAATCGAATTAATCAGTATCGGTATTATTAATTACTGATTCTAATCAGTTTCAGTAATCATCAATACTAAAACTGACTGATAAATACTAAAAACTGAACTGATTTACCAATTCATTATCAGTTTAATTTTTGCAATATTTTAAATATACAAAAACATTTTTTTAATTAAATTAACCAATAAAAATATTTTGCAACATTTTTTTTTAAATAAATTAACTATTAAAAATATTTTGCAACATTTTTATTAAATTATTAAAAAAATGTTGTGAAATATTTTTTTTAAAATAAATTAACCAATAAAATGTTTCACAACATTTTTATTACAGCCGTTTTCAAAATGGTTGATGCTATTTATTTATGATTAAATATTCGAATATCAATATTCATCTGGTTTTCATCTATTATTTGTTCAGTTATCATCTGATTATCATCCGATTATCATCCAGTTTTCAGTTTTTTATTTTTTTTCATCCACAACATAACGGCATCAACCATTTTGAAAATGGTGATAAATTATTAAAAAAAAAATGTTGTGTAATATTTTTTTTAAATAAATTAATAATAAAATATTTTGCAATGTTTTTATTAAATTGTCAAAAAAAACATTGCAAAACATTTTTTTTAAATAAATTAACTAATAAAAACATTTCACAACATTTTTATTAAATTGTCAAAAAAATGTTACAAACTGTTTTTTTTTAAATAAATTAACTAATAGTAACGTTTGCAATGTTTTTTATCAAAAAAAATCATGAAACGTTTGGCAAATTAGTTTGGTTAATTTACCGAAATGATCAGTAAAATTTACTGAAACTTATACCAAAAATATCAGTTTAGTAAATCAGTTTAGTAAATCACAAAACTGATACTAATACTGAAGTTACCAAAACTGACAGTAAATTTACTGAAAGGTTCAGTTTGATAAATCAGAATACTAAAACTGTTTTAATATTGAAATTGTTCTAATACTGAAACTGATTGGTTCAGTTTAGTAATTACCAAAACTGATCAGAATTTTAGTTGTGAACTATTTTTTATTAATAAAAAACTGTTTCATAACAGTTTTATTCATTTTAATAAAAAATATTACAAAACTTTTTTTATTTTTAATTTAATGAATAAAAAACTATTTCACAATAATTTTTAATAATTGCGAAATATTTTTTATTTCAATTTAATAAATAGTAAGTTATTTCACAACAGTTTTTATTCATTTTAATAAAAATATTGCAAAATATTTTTTATTTTAATTTATTTTACAACAGTTTTTAATTGTATTAATAAAAAGACGATTTCTATTTATACACAGAGTGTTCAAATTTAGATTCCAAAAAGTAAATTTTCTATACTAATCATTTAATATTGAGCAGAATTAAATTTAATGAAAATAGAAAAAAAAAATTTGTTAAATAATCAAAATTGACATTCAAAATCAACTTAGTTACTTTAAGTAAACTTGTAGAACAGGCAAAAATATATATAATTATATATCACATACTCCTTTTAAAATTATATTTATTAAAAATTTTTTTATATAACTTTTTAATAAAGTCACGTGATATGTATATGAATACCCCGTGTAAATTAAAAAATTTTCTAATAAAAAATGTAGTGAAATAATTTTTAACTATTAACTTAATTATAAAAATGGTTTACAATATTTTTAATTTTATAAGTTATAACAGTATTTGATCAAATCAGATCTGATCCAATTTAAATTCAATTTAAATTTGCTCAAATCTAATTGATTTGAGTAAATTCTTTACCAATTTTTTAAAATAATTTTGTAATAATTTTAAAATACTACTAAAATACATTTAACTCAATGTTTTTTATACTAATATGCAACCCAAAAAATCTTGATCTTGATAGCAGATGACTAAAACAATTACAAGAAAAGTTACAAAAAGTAATTTACCTAATAATTGATAAGAAAAGTATGGTTAGACATCAACAGGCTTTTTACCTTTTTCCAAAAATACTAAAAAACCTTTCAGAGGAAAATCTATCATATTATTTAACAATTTTGGATAATTACCACCAATATTTAATGTTCCTATATTCTTCAAGAACACAAGTCTCAACAGAAATTCCAATAAAGATATAGTTATATATAAATATATAAGCGAAGTATTTAAGCTTAATAAAATTTTAAGGTAAATAGAGAATTCAAATGAATAATAAAAATTCTGTAACATAATTCATAATGGAAAAAGCAGTCTTGATAATTGAAAGATACTTAGTACACAGTTTAAAAAGAATTTAAATTAGCAGGAATATGAAAAATTTTCAGATGCTGTATTCTTATTAATAATGTAAAATGACATTAATAAAATTAATATAGAAAAACTTAGATTTTGTAATTAAGATTATGGCAGTTCATATTAGCAGAAATGAAACAAAAAAGCTAGCTCAGATGTAGCAAAAAGACTTGAACTTTAATTACTATTAGCAAAAGGATGCGTAATGCTTACAGTAAACCTGTGGATTAAAGAAAGATTAGTGAACAGATCGATTAAAACTGTATATAATATTCTGTTCAAAAATCAGAATCTATTATTACTTTCAGCTGCAGTTTTTGTCAAATTTGACACTTATGAAGAATCTATCATAAATTTATAATATTAACAGAAGAAGATAATGTTCCAATAATGCCAATTAAAAGAAATTGGAAAGATAAATCTAGAATGATATGTTCTAGATAACAAGTTCCTCTCTGTCTAACATAAGTAATAATTATGCATAAAAGTCAGAATTTGACATTGTTAAAGGCCAAAATAAATATTAAAAGTAAAGAGTTTGCTATAAGTTTGCCATTTGTCACAATATTATACATTCATTCTTTTAGTGATATTTATTTTAGACAATTTATATTTAACAGACTTTAATATATTTAAAATAGCAGCAGGTTATAGGAAAGAAAAGTGAAAAAAAACATCTTACCTTCAGAATAGCTCGATAGAGGACAAGTTAGGTATTTTATTATTTTATTAGCAAAATATGAGATGTATTATTTATTTGCAAGATGTGCGTTAGTATAGAGCTTAATTATTTACTTTTTATTGTTTTGAATAAAAAAAAAATATATTAAAAATATAATAAAATGATTTTATCATTATAAAATTCAGTTTAAACAATAATAATTTTTTTTTCATTACAGTAAATAAATAGAAAATTTAATAAAAAATTTGTTTTTTTAGTTTTTTAATTTTTTAGTTTTTTTTTAATTAATTAAAATAAAAATAAATGGTATAACATAATCAAATAAACAGTTTTTTGTTTTATTTTTAATTTATTTTTATTACATACATAAACAAAGAGTGATATTAACTGAAAGAACCAATATAAATATATGGATATCAATTTATACAGTGAGCAGGCTATACATGCCAAATTATTTTGGGCTGCCATAATTATAAGTAAAATCCCAAATTATTTTGGCACTTTACATAGTAAATTATATATAAACTGAATGAATTACAGCATTCCAAATTATAATTATGGCATCCCAAAATAATTTGGGCAGCATGTATAGAACAGGCAGACATCAGGATATTTGTGAAACTAAAATGAATAATATATAATCCTTTGCTTTGTTCTGAACTAATTAGATGTTATATTTATTTTTTCATGTATGATGTATTATAAATTTATTTTCTAATAAATTTTTAATTGTGCTGCAGCAAAAAAAAAAAAAAAAAATTATACCAAAAATTTGACTTTTAATTTGATTCAAGTTAGATCATCATTCTATTTTAATTAGTGATTATTCTAATAAACTTTTATAAATAATATATACAAATCTAACAAAAAAATAAAAAAAAAAGTTTTTATAACTAGAATATTATATAGTTTATGGTTAATTGTTTACTTTAATAAACATTAAATAGGTATTAGCAGTTTTTATAAAATTAAATCTAATATAAAGTAATTTCTTTTTATCCTTTGTAAATTTCAATCTGTCAAATGAATTTCTAAAAATTACCATATACTGTATATAAATTAAAATATTAATGTATCTAAATCATAATAAAGGTACTTGTCTTTATGCATGACGTGGCAAAAAAATAACTACTGTAGCACAAACCTTGGCACATTTTCAAGGGGGCTCATGAGTAATTGTGCTAATGAAACTTTCTTTATAGGGTTAATCTTTGTGTCTACTAACTAACAATATATAGAAATGATAACTACTTTTTCCCCCAAATTACCGTATTATTTTTGAGCTCAGTTTTTTTTTAAAAAAAAATAACTGAACCTTTCCCCTACTCCACTTTGAGCGACAGTGACGCTCCATTCTTTTATCATTTTATTTTATCGTTCACTAAAGATGTTTGTATTAACAACTGTTAATACATTGATGACCAATACCATAATACAATCCGCTTAAATATATTTATCATAAAAAAGTTGAGGATTTGGTTAGTCAAAAATGTTATTAATATAGTTATTAACATGGCAGCGAAATCGCGCCGCGTAGTCTAGTCCATGAACAACTTTATGATATACACCGTATAAAATGTTCACAATTTCGTTTGTAAAAGCAGAAGTACTGTCGAAGATAAGGATGTTGGTTAATATACGGTATATGGCAGCGCAATCGCGCCCTACTTGTATATTAATAGATATCCACGCAGAGTCCACAAAGCAGTTTTTGATATACAACGTATAAATGGTTCACAATATCGTTGTAAAAGCGAGTACTTTTGTATAGCGTATACCCAACCGAGTAATAGGAAGAGAATATATAGAATGTCCATATTTAATAACATGGCAGCAAAGTTGCGCCGAAAAATATTAATAATTACATTACCAAAAAAAAGTATCGTTTTAATGGCGGAATATTGATGGCAAGTTCATTTCTGATGCTACGTAATTCACAAAAACACCATTAAAATTTACTGTACCTATAAGAGAGTGAAAAGCTGTACCTAAGTTACAAGAGAGAGGAATTAGAAATATCATAACATTACGTCAGATTATCATGAGTCCCCTGACAACAATCATATATAGTTGGTTAATATAAAGTGGGTTTACACTCTATTAATAGACATATATATTGTGAAAATATTTAATTTAACGTATTAACTTGTAGTTTTTAGTTGGCCTCCTATACTATATTCGAAATTTGTAATTATAATTAAATAAACAACCCTCATCACAAAATGGGTGGTACCACGAAAATTTATTCGTATAATGTCTAATTCATAAAAACATATTTGTCTTTATTTAATATGTAAACATGTAATATAAATATAAAAGAGGGAAACAAAGATAAAAATGATAACGCAAATGACTCCGGGGAGATCTCCTAAAATTCCAAGAATCTTATTATTACTCTCGTACGAAGTACTGTAACATTTTACGGGAGAATATGATAATTGGAAATAAATTGTATAAATTATAAAATTGCAAATCAAATAAAAGCTAACGTAAGGATTATTTAATTAGGATTTATAACTGAATAGATTTGTTCTCTGACGAGCAAAAGATAACTATACCGGGCGAAAATTTGGCGTTACTTTTAAATTTTAATTATTAGCCGTCCAATCAAAATTCATTTGTAAAAAATTTTTTTTAATTAGTTAAAAGTACTTTAATAAGAGCGTTAACAGGAGCTTGTGAATAGGTTAATGTATTTTCTACTTTAACTTGTTTACCACTCTCGTTTTTATAACATTTTTTATATCTTAATTTATCTTTTTTAATTAAAATTATTTCAATTTCTTTACATCCTGTATTAAAAATATGATCAAATATATTAAGATCAACATTCATAAATGTATTGAGATGTCTTTTCATTGCTTCATTCTTAATTATTATTATATCTTCAAGTTCAAATTGAACCATCTTTCTTTCTTCATCATAAGATTTTAATTTTATATCAATATTAAAACATCCTATGAAAGAATAATTTTCTTTATAATGATCTTGTAACGTAACCTTAAAAAGAAGGGAAGAAAAATGAATCAATACATAAAATGTATATAATAATAATATATATATATATATAATATAATATAAATAATACTTTGGCTTACACTACTTTTCCATCCATCTCGAAGTTTTCCTTCTTTAAATGCGTCAACAATAGCAGCAGGTGATAACAACCTCCATAATTTGCAAACACGTTGAACGCGGAAAACATCTCGTATTCTAATAATTATATTATTTTAAGTTTGTTAATGTTTTTTTAATGGTTGAGAATCAAATAAAGAATAACTAACCCTCCCATTTCAATTAACTTTAGAAATACATTTAATAATGTTTCGTTAGGTAATAAGGACATGATCAAAAATAAAACCAATAAAATATAAATAAATATGTATATAATAAATACTTTAAAATAAATAAATAATTGTATAATATAATATATAATACATTTATAATTTTAATATTTTTGGAAAATAAAAATTGTTTCAGAAGGTCAAAAAAATATTTTTTTTATAACTTTTTTTTTCATGAGCAATCATTACATCACTTTGGCCCTTGATTTAATATATATACATATACCCATATTCAAATTATTTTTTGAGGATTTTTATTACCAATTATAGAACTCAAAAATATATGACTTCCTTATATAATTATAAAATATGGTCTTTTATTATATAAATATAAGTAATACGAAACGAAAAGAACAATATTTTGACGACAAAACTTTGTCCAATCCAATCTCAATCCTTATCCTAATTTATAAATTATGACATAATTATTACACATTCACTGTTCATGGACATCTGGCGCAGTAAAATATTCATTAAAATCTACGACTATTTTTTTTTATATATAACGCCATAAACTAGTATTTAATTAACATTCAAGCTAAACCCAGTTCAAAAAAAAACAATTATAAATGGGTCAGTCACGTAAGAAGTGAGCAGATCGTAAGATGATCATTGATTTTATCGATTTTATCGAACATTAAGTTGTTATTAATTTATTTTTCAATAAATAAATTTATTTTTTTTTAAAAAAAAATTGATTAAACAATGTCTTAAAAAAAAAAAAAACAATAAATACAAAAGGCAAATACACAGTAAAAAGAAAAATGCGTATTTAGGGGAATAAATTATATACACAAAGTTAATTAACGAACAAAATTCGATAAAATAAATAAATAATGTATAATGAATAAACTATTATAAAATATTCTATTTCTATTTATGTAATAACATCACATTAATTAGTTTCAGCTGGAGGGGTGTCAGTAGGAGAAGTAGGAGGACCATCAGTCGGTGTTCCGCTATCAGTCGGTGTACCACCATCATCTCCAGGAGCTTTACCGCCTTCACCTTCAGGAGCTTTACCGCCTTCACCTTCAGGAGCTTTACCATCATCAGTTTGACCGCCTTCGTTAGGACTAGGACCTTTACCTTTAGGACCAGGACCGCCACCAGGAGCTTTACCATCGGGAATTTCACCACCTTCAGGAGCTTTGCCATCCTCAGAAGGAGCTTTACCATCACCTTCAGGAGCTTTACCGCCTTCACCTTCGGGAGCTTCACCGCCTTCACCTTCGGGAGCTTCACCGCCTTCACCTTCGGGAGCTTTACCGCCTTCACCTTCGGGAGCTTTACCGCCTTCACCTTCAGGAGCTTTACCGCCTTCACCTTCGGGAGCTTTACCGCCTTCACCTTCGGGAGCTTTACCTCCTTCACCTTCAGGAGCTTTACCGCCTTCACCTTCGGGAGCTTTACCTCCTTCACCTTCGGGAGCTTTACTGCCTTCGCCTTCAGGAGCTTTACCTCCTTCACCTTCGGGAGCTTTACCGCCTTCACCTTCAGGAGCTTTACCGCCTTCACCTTCGGGAGTTTTAGCGCCTTTAGGACCAGGACCTTTAGGAGGAGCTTCACCAGGACCTTCAGAAGGAGCTTCACCACCAGGACCTTCAGGAGGAGCTTTACCACCACCTTTAGGAGCTTCAGGACCTCCAGTGGATTCAGGTTCTCCCGTGTTGACAGTATCAGTCGGTGGACCGCCAGCTGTATTTTTTGGATTAGCTAATTCTATTTTACCCACAATAAAAATTAATATTTTGATATAAAACAAACAATGCGAAGTGTATTTCTCAATGAATTACTTACGTTTCGCAGTTTCTATAGCTTCTTTTGCATTCGATGGTAATGATGGTAGTGGTGGTCCTGGAGATGGTGATGGAGTTTTAGCCGGTGGTTCTTCTGTTGGTGGTGTTGGCGATGGTCCTGGAGATGGTGATGGCATTTGATCATCTGGTAGGCCTTGTGGGTATGGCATGCTAATGGCTGCCAATAATACCAAGACGCTAATAATTAAAATAGTTACTATAGAATGCCTCATTTTTATTTATTTGTTTTTAGAAAAAAATTTTTTTAATCTTTTCAGCATGGGGAATGTTGAAGATTTATATACACTTTTGATGAATATGATAATAAACGAATTAAAATAAAATGACATATTTATCAAAGCCCATTTAACTTCGCCTCTTCATGAAATGAACATTGCCCCATTAATTATTAAAAAGCCATGAAATTAGATATCAAAGACTCTCGAGTTTTTCATTTCCTAAGCCACAGTTTTGTGAAATTAGTGAATGAAATTAAAACGTTTTTATTATATTTTCGAATTTCGATGATCGATTTTTTTTTAACTTTAACTTTTCCAATTGATATAAGATGAGGCTTTTGATTTTTATTTTTCATAGCCTCACCCCTGATCCTCGCATAAAAAGTTCCAAGACCGATTAGATCATTTACTGTGGCTATGAATTCTATGAAAATTTTATAATCTTACTATATTTGGTTTGGTGTAATCATAAAAGGTGGCCAAGTAATCATGAAAATGGCTTTGTTGTTATTTATTTATTATAAACGTAAAAGCATTAAGGCTTTATCAGTGTTATTTGGTAATTTTTAATTTTAAATAAAAAAAACATTGATCTTATTTGTTAGGCATCAAGAAGTTGTATGATGTATTTAATCAGGGCTTTTTATTTTTGCTCTGATATTGATTAATTATATATTATTTTATTTATTTATTTATTATGTCTGATGTGATAAATTATAATTATTATTATTTGTTAAATATAATATTTTTTCATTATTATTATAAAAAAAATAAATTTCTGTACATTGAAAAAAAAGTAATATTTATAAAATAATTATCTACAAATGAATAAAATTTTGAAAAAAATTTTTAAAAAGAGTGTCTTTTTTTTTTTAAAAAAAAAAAATAATTACTAAATAAATCAATAAACATTAAAACGTAAGTTCCGAAGCTATATAATCTTCTGGTTCTTTTGCAGGGCATTTCGAATATGAACATTTTTGGAATGAGCTGCTCTTTCGGATAATTAAATCTCTTGTTCCTACTAATAAATATTCTTGAATTTTATCCCATAATGCGCTATTAAGTCCATCATTAACAATTTTTCTCGCCAATCGTATCCAACTCGGTATTGTTAAATCATTCAAATAATAATCATCCCATGTTGTGTATTCGATTGTGAATTCTGGTGTAACGTTTGGAAACAAATTTGCATGGGTTAGATTTATAAAATATTGAGTGTAACCTAAAGGCGTTAAAAAAGTGTTTTTGAGTGAAGGAGCATCCAAATTAGAAACTTCATTTTTTATCTCAGTCGTGTTATATTTAAATATTCTCAAAGCGGGAAAGAATGTAGGAATTATGGATGGGTTAATGTGTACAACAGCATAATTTTTCACATTATCTTCAGTAAGAGGAGGTAATGCACGATAATGTGTGAGAAGTTTTTTCATATATTTTTTAAGATCTTTAACCTTTGTCTCAATCTTATCTTCTTTTTGTCCTTCTTGATGAATGCGTGTATCTTCAACGGTTTCATCATCATTTTCTACATTTTCTGTTTCATCATATAAATCATCATCATCTATTGATAGTACCTCCTCATCATCCTTAGGATTATCTTTTTTTACACCACTAGAACTAATAAAAAAGAAATGATCCATATTTGAATGACCATAATAATGACCTAATATAATGTCTTGATATTTTAATGACAATTGACCGTATTTCTTAAAACATGATATCGTGTATTGTTTAGCCCTTGGCGCAACATGGCCCGTTAAGTAAACTTTCATTCCATTCTTGCGAGCTTTTTTCAAAACATTATTCAACCATTTCATTTCAATTGTGCCCGGTTGACCTTCTTCAATACATCCATTAACTGCGGTATTAGCATCATAAAAATATAAAGTGTTTAATGAGACAACGATAAGTTTCCCTGGAATAACTTCTGTGTAATAATATCCTCCATTAAGAAAAGTGTCATGTTGTCCTTTAGGAATAAAAGGAGACCAGATTTCATGAAGTATTGAAAGGAGTTCATTTGGTCCTGCACCAATAATATTATTAGGAAAAATATCGTTGTTTCCTATTGATGGTACAATAGGAATAAAATGTGGTGCATGCTTTTTCTTGTTTGAGAAAGTTTTTAAAAATTTTTCGGTTATAAATCTGTTCAACCGGAACATTTCAATAGGTGATCGTGGTATTTTTTCATCATTATCGTGCCTGTTAAAAAAAAAAATTGAAAATTGAAAAGAAAAAAAACCAGTTATTTTTAATTGTGGCTTGGGCACGTGCATCAATGCGCACACAAAGAGATTACGTCACGAACGAAAAGAAATAAGAAATTTTACCTAGAGTTATCACCAGTCCATATAATAAAATCGAGCTTATTTTTCCAATTTTTTTCCAACCATTCAAAAGTAGCGTTTATAAGACCAATCGGAGAATCACAAACAGTCGCTGGAGCACCCCAAGGACCAGATATTCCTTTCAACATATGTTCGGGTTTATCGGCTATTCGAAGATGTTTATGATGACATCTTGATAATGCAGTAACATTATTAACGTAGTGAGGATCCGGGTGAAAATCTGTTATATGAAGAAAGTTTCCATGAAGTTCAGGTTCATTTTTTAATTTCGAAGGATTAAAAGAAATGGGTCCAAATAATATGAAAAGGAAGAAAAATAAAATGGAAAAACATAATATTTTAATTGAGACTAACATTTTTTTTTTTATGTTAAAAAAAAAAAAAAAGAAAAAAATGTGTGTACAAGTGTGTTCGATAAATAAAAAGAAAAAAAAATAATGAAATGAAAAAAAAATTGCGATTTAGGGGATTTTAAAAGATAGTTTTAAAGAATTTTTTTTTTTGAATTCTGTCACGCGATAGAGTGATTTACGAGAATGTACTTTTTTGACGTAATTCATAATAATACCCGAATAATTAATTAATAATTGCTTTATGATAAGCCGAAAAAGCGGGGTTTTTTTTATTATAATTACTGCAAATAGCTTTTTATAGGAGATACACATTTTATAATTTTCAAATCTGATTGGTTGCTTTTAAAGATATCATAATCGGAAATTCAAATGAAAGTAAACAAATAAAAGCAATACTATTAGGAGGTTCATATATATTCATATATCGTATGACGAAAAGAATTTAATAAGGTAAATTTGGGGGTAAATATGTATTGTATATATTATATACGTATATATGAAAAAAGGATTATTAAAAAAGGATGAAAAAAAGTTTGCATGATGACATAATTACACAAACAATAAAAACAATAAAAACAATAAAACATCTAGGTAGTGTAAACTACTCTTATCGGGTTTCCCAATTTAGGAACCAATGATCTTCATTAGAACGACCTCGTTGTTTTCTGATAAGGTCACGATAAAGTAGAGATATGATTCTATTCTAGGCGTTTTAGGATACGTAACATTTAGACGATAATTATAAGCCAACCGAAATTAACAACATTCTAAATGCAATCGTTTATTCGTCTTTCTTGGCGAAAAAAAAAGATTCTTTTATCTGAGATAAAAAGGATAACATCATTTTAATTTACGCCATATTAAATGATCGTTGAAAGATACACATCATGATGCATTTAAAGAAGTAAATCTTTAATCTCCTAATCTTCTAAATTCCAATAAAAACGTGTTTGATGTGCCTTCATGTGAGAGAAAAAAAAAAAAAGATTTTTTTCTTTTCTTCTTTAGATAATCATTGATAATTCGTAGAGATAAAAAAAAAAAATTTTTTTTTTTTTTTATTCATTCGTAACAAATAAGGATTTTGAATAGTTCTTCGTGCTGAAAATACCAAGTTCTATTACGTAGAAATATTTTATTTGGAAATTTATCGCACGTTCCACGTTACTGTATGCACATAATTTTTACGTAAATGTTAATGATAAATGCTATTATAATAATAGAATATATATATTTCCCCTTTTTTAAAGATGCTTAAAGAATGATTTCCATTCAAGTTCCGAAATTGGCCAAATTTAGTTTAAATTTACGCAACGATCACAAGGAAGAAGTTGATCGGAAACGATCGGAAAAAATTATTGTACTAAATTTTTAATTATAACAAGTTTTGTAAAGTATTAAAATTAAATGATGAAATTATTTTTAATTAAACTCCCAAAATTAGTACCATCTATCAACTTTTTTAAGGGATAATTATTAATGGCTATTACAAAAAGTAGTATTAATTTCTAAAAAAGTAATTTATTAATATTATTATAAGGTAAATGGTAAACTGGTAATAGCATGTTAGTACGATGATCATGTCGATCATTGGACCTTATTTAAACTCTAAAAAGTATAACTAAAAAATATTAATGTAATAATGAATATATATAAAATGTTAAAACTAGAAGTTAATGATGTAACTTTTACTTGATTTGAACTTTTTACTAGTAATAAGTCTGGATCAGGAGTGATAAGTTGATTATCCAAAGATTGAATTAAAATAATATATTGAAAATCTAAACTAACAATGTTTTTACAATTAAAATATAATTGAGGTTCGGGTTCTAATAATAAAAATTGTTTTACTAATGCTTGCGGATATTGTTTTACTATTTTATTTTCATCATCTTGTAAAGGTATTGTGACAAATGTAATATTAACTTTTATTAGTGTATTAAAATTTATTAAATTTTTTATCATTTCTCCATCTTTTACTTTATTACATGAGATTCGATCTTGAAAATCTTGAAAATTACAATTATAATCAAATTGAAATGTATTAGTTGATATATCGTCCAATGAACGTTCCCTTTCCTTTTTTTTTCCTTGTGAACCGCATACTGACGAATCTTTCTCCCATGGTTTAAATGGATTTGAATAATCCCAACATTTTGCGTTTATATGAGTTAATGAATTTACTTGAATTATAGATTCAATGCTAATATAAAACAATATTGGAAGAATAAATGAAAATAAAAACGATGATTTTTTCATTCTTTGTCCCCTCGTAGTTATTTAATTTTTATTATACTATAATTATTATGTATTAATTATGTAAAAAAAAAGAAGCTTATCGAAAAAAAAAATTTGTAATTTATAATTCTTGTTAAAGAGCGGCATTTATAATTCATGCAAACCTATTTATTTTATTCTTTGAATTACTGTTATCAACATACTTACGTTTGTTGATCTAATTTAAATCCTCTGATTTACTTATGATATTATTTTTAAAATGAATCTATTCTATTTTTTTGATCATCACCAATTTTGTGAAAATTTAAAAAGAAATAATCTATTGAATGTAACACAAGTTCTTTTCCATTCGTAAATCTAGAAATTCCTGACGATTTCTTTAAATTAAAAAACGTGTTGCGTCTTTAATTGTGTTACTAGTCTCCGTACTAATCCATCGGGTATTATTTTAAAAGACAAGTGTTAAACTTTCTTCCGATAACATATACTTCCGTGCCTTTTTTTTCAGTCACGTGATTGTTAAATTCGAAGTATTTTTACATCTTTTATTTAAATAATGAAATTCAAAACGTATATTAAGTAGAGGAAGTGCTTATAGGGGTGCTTTCCTGATTTTACGGTTTTTATGGTAGAGTGTTGTCTGACGCTATAATCATGAACTGACAAAATTAATGTTGCTGTTTTGTGATTGGCGAAACATTTCTCCTTAGAGGTCAAATTCCGGAACTTGGCCAAAACTTCCATAATCTCCCGAAACCTTAAACAATAAATTACTCAATATCCGAAACTTGCCCATAAAAAAAAAAACAATAAATGTGTTAAAATGATTTATTATTTATGTAATTATCATAAAACCTCAATAATTTCATAATATATTATTCAATTTAAATGTATTATTATTCTAATACGTTGCACGTCCCGATGAATGAATATGTCAATCAAGGTTACGGAGGTTTTGAAGGTTACGAAAATTTCAGATTTCGGTTTCACACTTGTTGACGAAACTAGTTTCGGAGATCTCGCACCTGAAACGTTAGACCTGGCCCCATTTTCCCCAGTTTCATATTTAATAAATTAAAATAGAAAAAGGTATAATAAGAAATATGATTGCAACATCTTATTACATCATATTTAAAATTTTTCATATGAAGAAATTAGTTATATTATTGTAATTATTTATTTTATTTACACAATAAGAAATTTGACCAGGCTAAGGAGGGCTCGGGGAACGGAAAAGATTTCAAAGCCCCGCCAAGCGAATAGGGCCGACAAATAATTAGTTAATCATACATTAGCTCGGCCGGAATCAAAATAATAAAATGTGGCCGGAGTCACACAGCCACGGGGATAATTTAATTATTGTACTTTACGCAATATTTGTTGTACCAATTATTTGACTCCTCAATTATCCGTTTTTATTTTATTTTTTTTTTTTAAAAAAAAAAAATTTTGCTTATAGTGGAATGGTAATTATTTGAATAATCGAACAAATACGAAGAAAAGAGGAACAAGAACGATTAACTTATAAATTTATCAAAAAGAAAATCTTTTCACAATATCTAAGTTACCATATATTTTACTAATAAATTCGAACTTTTAACGTTATTCAATTCCGCTTTATTAATAAAAAAGGGAAGTCGCTTTCGCAACTAATACATTATACAATTTATACATGGTATATAAAACTCGCCCGTTCTGTGCGGGTAAAGCCACATATTAAAGCGGTCAGAGGTAGTGATCACGTGAAGTGCACGCATCATACATTTCTATCGACTCCTTGAGGCAAATAGTAATTGCGGTAATTAAATTACTTACTCCCACAAAGTTATTATTTACTAAAAAATTATTATAAATAGTTAATTAATTAGATATTGTGTTAAATGGATTCTAAGATTTTATAATGTAAAGAATTGTAATATGGAATAATTTTTATTTGAACACTCATTAAAACAACAACGTCTTTTTTTGTAAATTTGATTGCTGGCAATAGAAATATATTCATTTTTTATAATCAATCGCATTGATAATTTAATTAGTAATTATTACAAAATTTTTCGCACCTAATACTAATAATTTGATGATTGATGAAACGACGAAGAATTGGTACAATGTATAAAGGAAATAAAGCGCAGGCTGGGAAATATGGGGATTATGCTTGTCGATAGCAATGAAGCCGTGCGTTGCGAGTATATTACAACCGTCAAAAGAATAGCTGATAAAGAGCTTGCCTTAGCTCCTCAGCTCGAAGTCATTGGTGAAGAAAGTGTTGATTAAGGCTCTCGAGGAACTTATTTGTATGACGGAAGGGAAGTTGCATCAAGTGACCATGGGCTTTGCTCAGAATTTGGTGCAATGCGAGAGCGCTCTACAGGTTAATATAAAAAAAGAATAGGAAACGTAAATCAGGCGAAGCGTTCGGGGAAGACTTCGACTATATCTACGGCATTGTTACAACAGCCGCAGAGAGTAGTATTTTATTCTTTCGCCTCGGGTGGGATATCAGGGTCTGGGTCATTTCACCGACAGACGTTTCACCGACACCTAAATGTCACATATATATCACGTGATAAATATGCGTTAAACATCACGCTAAAGTACTGTCATGCGCGTACACGTGAATGTGTCGGTGAAACGTCTGTCGGTGATTCCGGATATCAAGCATGAGCAAGGGCCCCCTTAATATTCGATTTTCCGAATCTGCTTTGAAGGAAGGATCGGAGGAAGAGAAAGGTTGCGTAAAAACGTGAAGCGGATGGAGGTTATCGTTGGGTTGATGAAGGAAAGGGTGGAGTGTGTAGATGAAGAACCAGAAAGGAAGAAGGTTAGGATAGAGGGTTATCGATCGAAAAAATAATCGTGTACATTAGCGTAGATGTCATGTATTCTGGGCTAAGTCCCGATCTTGTATTTATTTTTGCATGTAGGCAAATTTTAACTCGTGATATGAATAAATAAAAATTTGATCAGATCATGCAATTTAATATAATAAATTCGCTTACACATTTTTGATTTAGATTTTTTTTTCTATTATACATTGTTTTACATTATCTAATGCAGTGTACATTTGAGCAAATTTAAAAAATATAAAAAATAGGAAGCATCGCAGTAGGATATTTAGGATAAGAAGTTCTAGAATATTACATTAAATTGCAAGAATTCCTCTAAAATAACTGTATTCTTGCTTTGAAAAAACAATAATGACATCATTATTTTCAATAAAGCAACCACCTCGGCTTGAACCTTGACAGGTAAAATTTTTTGCTTTAGGGTTTTACAAGTTCTTCTCGTGATACAGAAGACTCCAATCTGTTGAACTTTTGTCATCATCAACATCTTTACCTGACAATTTACTAGTGTACATTTTCTCACTGATGAGTAAGGTCCAGTAATTATCTATATTTAGCTTATTAATATAAATACCATCTGGACGTACTAAATGTCCAGGTACAAGCATATATTTTGAAAATCTTGATTCGTATAAAAGACTCTTAATAACATCCACATCATCTTTCAATTTAACATCAAGTTGAGAAAACATTTGTACATTTCCATATGATTAAATATCGATTATTGCTTTTTTAGTCCAATTTGGCAGATATAGTTGATCGTAACCATAAATTTCATTAACAAGCTCAAAAACCGTTTTATTATTGAAATCCATTAATCTTCCTATGACAAGATACTGCCAAATGATGCCTTTAGATGTATTTGAGTTGTCGTTATAATAAGCAGATTGTCGTAATTCATACAAGAGTTTCTCAATCAGCGGTTCAGTAGGTTTGTTGTACCGGGAAAAAGGAAGGTTCTTTGACTTGCCAAAATATTTTATCTGTGTCTGATTTCAATGAAACAATACCACAGTCGACTAATTTTAATGAATAATCAACTATTTCACCTTTAGATACGTATCCATCAAAGAACCTTGAAATATTGTTTTACTATAGTGAGTTATCAGTTTATGGATAAACAATAAATATTTCAAGAACATACCAGCAGTTAATAAAGGGTGTCATCAAGATTTTTCGTAATTCTACATTCTCTAAATCTTCCTTTTCATATGCTTCCTTTACTATCACTTCAAGATGCCGTGCCATATCATTCTTGATAGACTGCACTGTCTTATTTATAGCGTCTTCAAGCACAATTTGTTTGTCTTCTCGTGACACTTTTCTGCATTTATTATTTCCCCTACAAGGCGTGCCACCAGACGAGGACGACCAACAAGATATTTAATATTTTGCTGGCGACATTGGCTTCATCAATGGCGAAAATAAGTGATTTTTGGCCAACTAATTTATCCTGTTATGTTACAAATAATTTAAAAATGTTATTACAAAAGTAAATGTACATTAGTTTAATTAATATATTATTTA
>QZLH01000373.1:42840-97516 GCA_003833135.1 Oehlia diaphana | reverse complement strand
CGAATTACCGGAGAATCTACAGAAAATTTTTAATGATGATGAATTTATTTCATGTACAAATATCAAAAAGTTTGATGCCTCGGTTGTTGTGGATCTCTTAATGGATGAATTACCGCTCGTAAAAGAACTTAAGTGGGATCCCGATGGAGAATCTATCCCGAATAAGATTTGGCTTGATAAAATCTGGTCAATATTGAACAAATCAGCGGGAAATATAGATTTCAATGAACTTTCTAGATATCCTCTTTTACCAATGGTTAACCCTAATATACTTATTCGCCTTGACATGGATGATCCACTTTTATATATTCCTGAGAATGGACATGTTTTATATCCAATATTAGTAAAATTAAAAGTACGAATTACTAATATGCTATTTCATGAAAATGCTCACGAAAACCTCCAAAAATGTGTCGAAAAATGTACTCCTATAAACATCATTAATACTTTGAAGAGAGCATGTGCTTCTTCATTTTTGGATATGGAACAATTGTTTTACATGAGTAATCTGGAAGATGTGGACTATAAAAATCTTAGAGCATTTATTAAAGCGGAAATTGATACTTTGATCGGTGAGTTTAAAGGAACGATTAAAATTTTTGTATTTTAATATTTTATATACTTACCTCTTTATTATCTTAATAGAACATGGACAAAAAGATCGAAGCTTTATGGATACTTTAAAATCTTTACCCATATGGCCAATTCATTCTTCCGAAGATAGGTTCAATGATGCCATATCTGGAAATCTTCTTACTTACAAGCTTCCATTTTTTTCCTTTAACCAAGATACAAATTTCTATAGATGTAATAACGAGTTAGATTTCAATGTACTTACTAAATTGGGTGCCAATCCTGTAGATGAATTAGAATACATTAGACATTATATAGTACCAACGCTCACTACACAATTTCCAAACCCTTCCAAAGAATATATCAATTTCTTGCAGAATGTTTTATCTTTAGGGAATCATGAAATTGAACAATGTCTTAAATTATATCGAATAATACCGAATCAGTCAGTTTCTTCTTTTGTAAGGGTCGATACTTTGTACGATGCGAATAATCCGGTTTTCCGCAGTATCTTTGCCAACACAGACAAATTTTTACCGCCAGAACTACAAAATTATCCTGTTTGTTTAGAAGCTTTAGGAAGAATGGGTCTTAAACGTCAAGTAAATTATAACATATTTATCGAATGTGCGCTAGAGATTGAATCACAGAAATCACAAATTAAATATCGATTTCAAGAAAATATGGTTAGAGATCGAGCAAAAATTTTAGTAAGATATTTATATGAACATATTAATTCCTTAAACTTCAACGCTGAACAATGGTACAAAATTCTAAGAATCAAATTTGTTCCATCAGAAAAGGATCATCAAAATAATCAAAATCAATTTTATCAAGGACAAAAGGAGACTTCAGGATTTGAATCATTTGAAGATCTTTGTTCTCATAAATATAAGAAAATATGCTGGACTCAATGTCCACTATTTGATGATGATGTTGAACCAACTACTAGTTTTAGTGAGAAGCATCCAGAAATTGGATTTCCAACTACAGAAAATATTATTGATCATTTATTTACTGTTGTGACGATGTCTAAAGAAAAAAAATGGAGTAAAAATAATGAGGAGGAACTAAAAAATGTAATTAATGAAATTTATAAAATGTTGAATGAAGTTTGTAAAGATATAAATCGTAGAATGTTGATTATAACGAAAATGCACTCTAGAAAGATATTTTTAAATGGAGATGATCCGTTCGATGAAAACAGCTGGGTAGCGAGAGAAGAACTTGTATTTGAATTACAAGAAGATATTAAAAAGAGATTTTACAAAGTTAATGAATGTTTAAAAGAATATAAAGAGCTATTACTTACCGGAGCTCCTTGTTTAAATTGTTTAAATCCAAAACCAATTTCAAAAGTCATAATAAATGATCAAAAAGATGTGATATTTAATTCATTAATAAATAAACTTGTAAATAAACCTGATGATAAATTTCATGATGTAGTTTTTATTGTTGGCGAAGAAAAAGTAAGAATTAGTGCTAATAGATATGTGCTTTCAGGTATATTAAATGATATTTTTTTTTTTTTTTTTTTTTTCGCAAATTTTAAAGATATTACTTACTAATAATAAAAATTATTTCATATATAGCTGCTTCAAAACATTTTGAAGAAATTTTTTATGAAGAATCAAGTGAAACAACAAAAAATGAAATCAATGTTCTAATAAATATTCAAGCAGATACATTTCATACATTTCTTCAATTATTATATGGACAATCAATTGAAAATATAACAAAGGACATTAAGTCGGATGATTATTTAACATATTTATTTGACCTTTTAAAAGTAATTGATTTTTATAAAATTGAATCAATTAAAAATCAAATAGAAGAAATGATTATAAGAGAAAATTATATTAATATTAATGATATTTGTGAAATTTTAAAATATTCAAAGGAATTTAACGCGAAACATTTAAGAAATCATTATGAAAATTTTATAAAAATTAATAAGGAATTGATTAAAAAGCAATTATTGGAACTTTGTAAAAATTTAACAAATTATGAAGAAATATTAAAAATGTCACAAAAAACAAAAATATTAGATCCATTACTTTCGTATGATTAATAAAAATTCATTGAATTATTGAAATATAGTAATTGAAATTAAAAAGGGACATCAAAAAAACATCAAAAAAAAAAAAATAGTAGTACAAATTGTACAAGGAGTTCAAAAACCGGACAATTATTAATTAATTAATAAGAATTTGTTTTGTTATTATAAAATTTTTTTTTACATTAAAAACATTTAAAGTTATATTTTTTTTTTTTGACATAATACTTTCTTATCTTTTTCTATTATCTATATTATCTATTATCTTTATAATATCTTTATAATATTTTAATAATGACGAAAAAAAATTTATTAAATTGTTTCACGACATTTATTTCTCGATACTAAAAAGATACTTTTCTTTAAGATCCGAAATTTTCTATAAAAGAATATTAAAAAAATATTAGAATATTGATTCAATATCGGATTTATTATCCGGGATCCTTGATACAAGTAGTACAAGGCCGAAATTTTTTGCTAACAAAAAAAAAAAAATTTCCCTTTTTTTTACTTGAAAACAAAAAAAAAAAAAAAAAAAAAAAAAAATTAAAAAAAAAAAAAAAAATTCCTTTTTTTTTTTTTAAAAAAAAAAAAAAAAAAAAAAAAAAAAAAAATTTTACCACATGAAAACATCAGCGATTGATCATGATGCTACATTTGTTAATAATAAATTATATATTTTTGGGTGGGTCACACTGAGTCCATTAAAAAAAAGGACTTCTTTATCCTTGATGATTGACAATTTTTCAGTTACATTTTGTTTTTCCCAATCATTCATTGATTTGGCACAACGTTGTACAAATAACATCAAATTATTATAAAACGTATCAGAATTGTTAAACAAGAAACCCAATTGTGACAATACCCGAAAACCCGAACCGAGACAACAATATTTTACTTTTTAAAAAAAAAATTTGACCAAGTTTTTTTTTTATTTTTTAGATTTATGCACGATAGTTTATCATTGCACACTATTTACTATTCACTCTATTCTATTTATATCCACAAAGAACATAAATTCCTTAAATTTTAGTAGTTTATTAATTATCCATTCATAAAATTTGAAACGTTTTAAGTTAATCTTTCATTACTACTTTTAATATCAACGAAATCATTGAAAAAAAAAAAAAAAATTCTTTTTTTTTTTTTTTTTTTTTTTTAATTATTAATAAAAAAAAATAATATTTAATTTTAAAAATAAAAAAAAAAAAAAAAAAAAAAAAAAAAAAAAAAAAAAAAAAAATTTTTTTTTTTTTTTTTTTTTTAATTTAATATTAAATAAAAAAATTATATTATAAATTTTAAAAGTAAAAAAGTAAAAAAGTAAAAAAAGTAAAAGTAAAAAAGTAAAAGTATAAGTAATAATTTTTAACGTATTTTTTTTTAAAAAAAAATATTATATTATTATTATTATCCTTACTTTAAAAGTTATTAATTCGATAAATTTTAATCTTTTTTGCTCAAATAAAAAAAAAAAAAAAAATTTTAGTATTTTTTACTTAAATTATTTATTTATTTGTTTATTATTATTTTAACAAATATTTTAAATTATTTATTTATTTATTTATTATTATTAAAAGATTTACGTATACAAATTTAATTTAAATGTTCGTTTAGGATAAAAAAGGAATCTATAAAGTTTTTTTAATTTTAATAACATCAGTTATAAACATAATATATATAATATATTATATATATTTTTTAAAAAAATATTATTTTTCATTTGTTCATAATTAAAGATAACGTATTCTGATCTCAAATAAGTAAAACAAAGAAATTCTCTCAAAGTTCCCATCTATAATAAAATTTTGTAAGGGTTGCGAGTGTAACATGTAGCATGACATTATTTGTTTCAAAATATAAATATACAAAACCCATATAGAAACCAACAATTGTTGTGTAACAGTCAGTTTATAAAATACGATTTTAGAAATACTTTTAAAGACACAATGTTATTTATAAAAATTAATACTTCAATAACGAAAATCATTTATTAAGTAATCATCAATCAATTATATCAATTACAATTTAAATAAATTCCATAATTTGCGATTGTAAAATTTTCTTATTTAAACCACCCGATTTTTCTACTTTCATCATAAGTTTTTTTTTTCTTTAAACTTTTATTCTTATATATATATATATATATATATATTTTTTAAAAAAGAAGTATATATATCTTCTTTACATTTTCGCTTAGCGTTTTTTCATTTTCTCGTTTGAATTTACAAATTTTTAAAATTATTTTTTTAAATATGCCTAAAATTTCTTCGAAACAAAAAAATCGCAAAATTGTTACTTCATCCATGAAGAATAATAGAAACAATAATAATATCAATTCATTTCATCTCAGAAATGATCTCGCCGAAGTAAAACCTTCTTTCCCTACAACTGTAACCATGAAAGATTTAATCAGAAACGCTGTTAATTCTTACTCTCGAAGATCTCTTCCCAACGCTTTTTTCGCTTATAGAATGGCTTTAATTAACGAGTATCGTATTAAAAATCGTAAATTACCTCGTATGGGTGAAATTTCTAAAATCGCTAAAATTTTTTGGGATTTAGAACCTGATTATGTCAAGGATTCTTATAAAACTTTAACTAGAGATGCCAAATCATTATATAAACAAAATCAAATTGTTTTAGATAAAAATATGAATTATATCAAACAAAATAACATGGCAAGAGATCATGTTGAAGTTAATCAAGATACTAAGGGTTTCTCTTATTCAACATTTTACTGTTAATTCTAACAGCAATATATTTTTTTTTATATGTTAACTAGTTAGTAAATACTGTAGATAAACAGATAGATACTATATAGTAGATTTTATTTATGTAAAACAAGATAGATAGTAGGTTATTTTATTTGGGTATTTATGTAACTTTGATAACAATATTAAGCATTTATTTTTTTAAGAAATTTATATTTTTAATGTATTTATATTATTTATTCTATTTATTTATTTATATTTAATAAACGAAATAATTCCTTTAAGATAAATATAAGATTGTCATAATATTTATTGGGTAATACCTTATACATACGTCCAAAATCATGTTCCATATAAAAGATATTTTTACGTAATAATAATTTTTATGATGCAACGTACGTAATTTACAAAGTTCCAAATAATTAATATAATTAATTCACTTTCGTATAGTACTTACCACTCAACTTTTTTGCACACAGATGAGAAACGACATGATACATTGATACAAGATAATGGGAATCCAGTTTTAGTAAGTTTTAACCTTACTAAAGTACAAAAGTACAGTTATAGCAGATAGTTATTTACAAAACATGGCGATCAGAACCCGAAAATTCAAAATTTTGATACTCATTAAATCCGACTTTTTTTGTTTAGACTTTGTAATAACTTTGAAAAATTTAAATTTAATTTTTTATTTTTTATTTTTATTTTTATTTTTTTAATATGCTGATTAAAATTTTAATAAATCTTTTTTTTAAATAAGTGTTGCCTTCTTACATTTTTTACATTTTTTAATGCAAATTCTTTCAAATGAAAATGGTTTAAAAAAGTACATCATTAATAATCATTAATAGCACGGACCCTGAAAATTGTCACAATTTGCGTTTTCTAAGTGTTTCAGGATGATAAATACAGGCTGACTATCAATTTTATATATTTTTTGAATAACTAAAATAAATTACACAAAGATATAAAGTACTGTACATGAATTGTTATATATATGGTCACGTGTATATAAGTCAGACAAACGTAAAAATTTCTCCGCTCCGCTTCGGACAATTAGTATGATATTACCTCCGTTGTATGTATTATGCACAATATAGCCGATATTTGACCATACCATAAATACATATTATACCCTTTATCGTCTACTGAATTATTGAATCGGTTAAAGTGTCACATGTTTGAACTCCAGTTAGATAAATACAGATTCAAGTAGAATGAACTCTAGTTACTAGATAAATACAGACTCAAGTAGGAGAATGAACTCTAGTTAGATAAATACAGATTCAAGTGGAAGAATGAACTCTCGAACCCTAGTTAGATAAATAAAGGTTCAAGTGGAAGAATTGTAGAAAAATTATTTTTTTTTTAAAAATTGTTTTTATACAGTACCAATTAATTAATCATTATTAGTTTCACTTTATCAATTCTTCGTTATTACGTAGAAGATTAGTTATTGTCATAAGTAATTTTAACTATATTCAAAACAAGATATTGAGGAAAATAATAATAATAATAATAATAAACAAATGTTACAATTATTTATTTAAATTCCAAATATGAATTTACAATTACAGTAAAAGGGACATTCAAGCCATTAAATTTAGGAAACCTGTAGAGTGGGTAACACAATTTCTATATTAGCAGATGATTAATGTAGCAGAGTACTATATAAGGAATTACAAAACGTATTATATTGTTTGTCATTCATTTTTTTTTTTTTGAAAGTATTATAATAAATAAATAATGTATTGTTTGTTTACCATAACTGATAATAATTAACGTTAAACTGAACCATTTTAATAATGTTTAAATGTTTGTTATTATTTCGAAAAAATTTAAAAAAATGATCTGCGAACACGTGTCATTTCAACATACAGTACATTCAAATCGGAGAAAATATTATGTAAATCCAAAAAGTCTATGTCTTATATTTTAAAAAAATCCAAAAAGTATGAAAAAAAAAAGAAATATCTTATTATGAATAATCTTGATGAAAATTTTTTTTTAAAGGTACAAGTGCCAACCGTTATATAACGACATCTCGACGACGACATACTATTTTTTTTGGATTTCTTTGATGTCGTTATATCATTATAACGACGAAGAACGTCGTTATAATGGGCGACATTTGCAAATGAAAAATTTTTCGCAATCGACTGAAGGATGATATTTAAATAAAATATCATTATTGAAAGAAAGCTTTTTTCGAGTTGAATTTCAAGTTAAAAACGAGTCATGCTATTATATTATACAACTAAAATTATTTTTTATATGTGAAATTATAAGTTTATTTGCTGAATTATATAATTTTCAATTTATACTTCAAATAAATGATGTATTTTACAATTTCCTATGAATATTTTTTTTTTATTTATTTCATTTAATTTTCATCACAATTTTACTTAATAATAAAATTTACAGTAAATAATTTAAAAATATTAATATTATTAAACGGCCAAATAAATAGAATATTTTACTGTATGTGATAACGATATTGTCGATATTAAACTTTAAATTGATCGATTTATATAACGTATTCAAACAGAATCTAAATTATTCAGAATTCTTAAATTAACTTATTAGTCGAAATCTTTTGTAACACGGACATGTACATTTCACGAAACATCATCACCGTTCTGTCATATCCCAATCAATTGATCCTACTGAATTTCCTGTGTAGAATACCTCCAGTGACAAACACTGAAAAATATTTTATGGATAGTTGTATATACTATTTGCAATTTATTATTATTATTATTATTATTTGAATTCGCAAGCGCTGTTGTCAAAAAAATATATAGGAATACTCAAATTTTTACATAATCAAACCTATACCTCCTCAAATATTTGTAAATCTGTCACGTTATTTGGCCGGCATTATAAGTCTTCTACCAGAATTATAGCACTCGGCCGGCATTAAGAAAATTAACCATGTGATATATGAGGAGAAAATAAAAACATATTCAAGTCTCACGTGATTTTAAAGACTGGAATTATGGGCTTTGGCCGATGACGGCTGTTATTAAGAACGTTTCTCGCTCGTCGTACCGGAATTAGCGAAATATGCCATTGATAGTAGCAACACATTAAGTATCCCATAGTTCATATCAGGTAAATTAATCTTAGGATGACCTGGAAAACTCGCATTTCATTCGTAGTCCCCATAAAATCAAATTAGTTATCCTACATCAAATTTTAGCAGTGCAGACTATTCAATCAAAAGAATCATTGACAATTTAGAATTATATGAGAAAATAGAACAAGGTTTGGATTGTCATGGTGTCGTCGCGCAGGTGGAAATGCATTACTAACTTATGTTGTTATCTTACCTCAAATTTTAGCAGTGTCGAATACCGACTATTCCATCAAAGAATCATAGACAATTTAGGATACAGTAATATGGGAAAATTGATCAAGTTTTGGATTGTCATCGACCCTGTTTATTTTTATTGTGTCGTCACCGACGTCACGGCAAGTGGGAATACATTACTAACTTAAATTTTCGTGCAAAATGTGTAAAGCAACAACCGATTCTTTTTTTGTTCGTTCTACAATAAAAATATTTTGGATCACATAATACTATTATTATTATTTGCCGAATTTAATTAAATAAGAAAAGGTCTAGTAAAAATCTAATTTATTTATAGTTTAGTACTTCATATTTTTTGATTTTTTAGTGGCGATGAAATCCAAAATAGTACAAGTCAAAACTTTATTGGTTCGAACCAAATCTATTTAAAGTTAGATCGACGATTATGTTATAAACTTCTTAAACCGAATGAAACCTTAAATTTTTTCTATCCTAACTACTTTTTTTTTTTTTTATTATGTCAAAGAAATTTTTAGTGTATTCTATATTATGGAGTTTAATTCAATTAGTTGAAGTAAATTGTCGAATAACATCACGACGATTTGATCATACTGCTACAATTTTTAATAATAACTTATATATTTTAGGTGGTCGAAATCATAATTACGCCGACATTGTTGGAAAAGATTTTTTTTATTTTGATATATCTGTTGCATTGAATACTCAAAAGCTTCTATGGCATCAAGTATCAAGCATTAATAATGTTCCATCACATTATGGTGCATCTTTTGTTAAAGGAGGTGCAAATAATAATACATTAATTTTATATGTACCAGAGCATATTCAATTCAGTTTTTCAAGTCCTGAAATTGATTTTGTTTATACATTTGATCCACAAGATAATTCAAATAATGCGTGGAATATTCCAAAAATAATAGGAAATAATGCAATTATAGAGAAATTTTCAATTAATATTATTAGAAAAAAATTTTTGACAGGAATTGTTGATTATTATGGAAAAATTTATTTATGGGGTGGAATTAAACGATACGAATTCGATTCTGATATGTATATTTTAGATACAACAAACTTTAGTTTAGAAAAAAGAAATATAACAAATATAACGAATTCTAATTTACCAACTCTAAGAATTCATTATGGTGCCACTTTATTACCTAACAATAAAATCATTTATATAGGTAAGTAACCAATTCTTTTTATTTTAAAAATATTATTTGTTTATATACAATATTATCTTCTTTTTAGGTGGTTATGATGGTAAAAATTATTTAACGTTGGAGCAGGTAAATTATTACTTTTTTTTCGAGATTAAAGAAATCAGGCGTAAATTTACGAATAATTTTATTATTTAGGTTTATATTTATGATACCATTAGTAATATTTGGTATAGAGAAGTAAGTACTATATTAACATATTTTTTTTTGTCAAAATTGATATTTTTTACAATAATTTTTTTAAAAATAAATTTTAGATAACTACCGGAATAATACCTTCTAATAGAGGAAAATTTTCTGCCGTTCTTGGTATGAATTATTTTGAATTTAAATTTAAATTACGATATTTAATATTATTTATTATTAATTATAAATTTATCAAAAAAGGATTAGATGGTCAAAAAGTAATCATCTTTGGAGGTTCTAATAATTCTAATCTTAAATCTAATGAATCACTTTATGTATTAAATTTAACAAATTTTGAATGGTATATTCCGAGAATTTCCGGAAAAATTCCTAAAAATCGATATTATCATAAAGCAAATGTTAACGATAATTATATGATCATATCATTCGGTAAGTCATTAAATGAAATATTTTAATTTTTTAACGAAAATTATAATTAAAAAATAAAATTTTTTTTTTTTTTAATAGGACGTGGTTATAATCAATCAATTGAAAGTGACATTTTATTACTTGATATAAGTAATAACGAGGAATATGTATGGAAATGGCTTGAGATTAGTCAATCTATAGATTTATCAACAGATTCATTAATAGATTCATTAATAGATCAATTCAATATAATAGAATTAACGAAAACTTTATTAATTATTACTTTCATATTTATAACTCCTATATTTTACTTTAAAAAGAAAAGGAATAATAATTTCAATTGGCTTGAAGAAGCTATTTCCAATAATTATATTAAATATTATGAATATAAACATTTTAGTAATATACAAAAAATTGGTACCGGATATTTTGGAGAAGTTTTTCGTGCAAATTATAAAGATTCAGAACAATATTTAGCTTTAAAATCTTTTTTTAACCTTGATATCGCCACCATTAAAGAAATCATTCATGAGGTACAGTATTTAAAGTATTTGAAAAAAAAAAAATTGTTGAATTTTTTTTTTTTTAAAAAAAAAAATTCATTTTTTTAAAAAAAAAAATTCATTTTTTTAAAAAAAAAAATTCATTTTTTTAAAAAATTAAAATTTTATTTGTGATGTTAAGCTTAAACTTCAACGTGAAGTTGATTTTCATAATAATGTTATTCGTTTTCATGGAATCGCAAATTCTGAATCAGGTATGTTAAAAAAAATTAATAAACATAAAATATAAAAAAAGAAATATTATTAATTAATTTATTAATCTTACTAGAAAATCAAAGATGTAATAAATTTATATTAGTATTAGAATATGCGGATGGTGGTTCCCTTAGAAATTATTTGAATAAGAATTTTGATACACTTGCTTGGAATCACAAATGTAATCTTGCTCATCAATTGGCATGTGCCGTTTCTTGTTTACATGATGAAAATATATTACATTGTGATTTGGTAATTTTAATATTATTTATTATTTAAATTCTTTAAAGTTTTAATTATAATATTTATTAATTATAATTTTTATTTTTATTTTAAAATTTTAAAAGCATTCTGGTAATATATTGGTTCATCAAAATGCCATTAAATTGGCTGACTTTGGATTATCAAAAAGGATTGAAGATGCAACAAATCATCATTCAAAATTACATGGAATAATTCCTTATATTGATCCTAAAAGATTTAATAACCTAGATTCAATACAAGTATATAAATTAGATAAAAAATGTGATATATATAGCGTTGGTGTACTTTTATGGGA
Source organism: Oehlia diaphana (assembly GCA_003833135.1). Classification (NCBI taxonomy): domain Eukaryota; kingdom Fungi; phylum Glomeromycota; class Glomeromycetes; order Glomerales; family Glomeraceae; genus Oehlia; species Oehlia diaphana. Next base: position 85,750 of record QZLH01000373.1, on the reverse strand, counting down.
AATATCAAGTGGTAAACCACCTTTTTACACCCGTGAAACAAATTGTTTAGCTATGAATATCTTACAAGGTCTTAGAGAAACTCCTATTTTGGAACCAGATATTCCTTCCGATTATGTTAAACTTTATACTGGTAATTATTGTAAATTATTATTATGTATTTATATTTAAAAATTTATTTTAACACGAATTGTTATTTAGCGTGTTGGGATGGAGAACCTAATAAACGTCCAACTATAAAACAAGTTACTTCACAACTTAAAGCAATGTTACCCCAAATAGACGAAAAAGATAATTCAATAGTAAATTTAAATGATGATGATAATAATTATCCAGTAAAAAATTCAACCCGATTATCACAATTACTTAATTCAGATAATGACAGGAATGAAGTCTCGGATTTTTTTGGGTTTAATGATTTGACAAATGAATTAAAGGAATATTTTGAAAAAAACAATTAATAATAAATTAACAAATTAGTCGAACTTTACCATTTAAATATCCGTAACTACGATATTATTATTACTTACAAAACATTAGGAAGTCAAGGGATTGTGACAAGACTCTCTTCTAAAATTTTAATAGATGTACTGCATAATGAAAGCTGCGAATTTTTGTATTTAAAACAAACAATACACGAGAAATTGTAGTAAAATAAAACGGAAAATCAGTAAATCACGATCAAATATACAGTATATGCGAATTTGTAAGAAAAAATGGGAAAATGAAGTTTTGTTTATATGTGAAGAAGTTTAGAAATTTTATGCAATATGCACTATAACCTGGGTTGGTTTCAAGAAAAATAGATTTGAAATTTGTATCATTACCGACAATCATCCGTCCAATTACGAGTTGACTATCTTTACCTGCCCTTAAGTTTTTCTTTGAGACGATGAATTATAAGTTTCGGTTCTTTATCTGTTATCATTGATATCAAGATAAGATTACCGTCACCAATGAATTGTTGAAGGAGGAAGAATTGTCTAACATGAATGATTTTATGTTATTGAATTTTCGGCATTTCTTCAGCATATTGGGTCAAAATCCATTATGGTTTACAGTAACTATATTGTATGGTATTTCGGAGGATGACAAAATTTTCCGAGTATTAGTAATTTTCAGAAGTAAGAATTTGAGCGCCTTAACGGGATTGTTTGAAATAATTTCTGAGATTCTCGGTGATAATTTAATTATTTTATTAGTCCGGAGCGAAGCGAAGGACTATATACTATTCGTGTCGGTTTCAAAATGTCCCGTTGTCCGCCCGCTCACTGTGTGAGTCGATGGTTCTTTCGGTTACACGTGATAAAAATAGAACAAAAATTGTTTATTTGATATTATTTTTTTGATATATATTCTTTTTATTCGAATTACCTGTGTTTAATTAGGTTTAATTAAGGTTAATAATTTTGCTTTCGCTCCGGACTCCCAACGGTTACCGTTCTCTAGTTTTATCGTCTTTATCATCTTCAATAACTTCAGTTGTTATCTTGGGATAAAAGGTTCTTTTTCCAAAAAAATGAATATAAGTTTTCACGCAAATCATCATCTACAAGTTCAAAATACATCATGATGAACCTTTAGACGCCAACTAAAAAAAAAATCATATTTTCTCTTTGAGAACTCCTACCTTTGGAAAAGTCTATTTGAAAAATTTAAAAATTCCAATGATGCTCATAAGTGAAAACCTTACTAGTATGTCTTTGTAAGAATTAGACATTTTGTCCGCATTAGGAGTGGAATTTCTTAAGATCATAGTTAAGAAACTGCTTCGCTTAAGCATGATAATATTTAAGTTATTTTTTTTTTTTTACAAAAGAAACTTCTCGCGGTGGTTGCGGAAAAGAAAACCATAGTGTTTACTTTTGCGGAAATATCCAAAAACTAAGGCTGTTCCAATTTGATTGTTTCCCTCTATTTTTTAAAAATCTAAATTTTAATAAATATATAGTTTAAATTCCCTTCTAAATTTTCCCGAATTTTCTCAAATTTCTAAAAGTTTTATTATATTTATTTATTTTATTTAGTTAATTTAATTAAAAAGCCCTTCCCCTCAAACTTTTCAGAAAATCTGGACGTTAAACAAATATTCAAAGTTGGAACGGCCTAAGTGCAAAATGTTGATTTGATCTTCCAATAATGTGGTAATTAATTTATTACAAATCTTTCACGCTATTATAATAATATTGGGATGTAGTGATTTTCTTTTTATTTATAATATTAAAAAATTAAGCTTCAAAAAAATTAATTAGATAAAAAAGAATGATTTGTGCTAAGGAGGTAGAAAATCTTATCTTGTGATATTCAGTTTGTAAATATGCATCTGGTACATCCGTATATCGAGATTGACGTGTTTATAGTTAGGGTCGTCCAATCTACGATAATCGTGTAAATTTAATTTATTTATACCTAATAAAGAAATGAACAATGAATAAAAATTTTAATTGCTTTAATTAAAAATGATGGAGGAAAACTAATTCTAACATATAAATACGTGGAAAAATAAAAAATACATGGCAAACCTTTTAAAAATTAAAAATCGGTCTTGAACTCATAATGAATTAAATTAAATACGAAACAAAGGTGCTATATCAAATTTCATTTGTTAATAATCGGTTTAACATGAATATCGCATAATCGTTAAGTTCTGACTTGTTAATAAAATGTCGTACTGTAGTTTAACGTCTTTGCGGACAGTCTCATTCATTTCTTATTTATTTCTCCGCCTTATTTGATGTTTTCCTCCACATGCTTCTTCGTGCCTTTCAAATTTGACATCGATATGATTCAATTACATTTACATCCTTTATGCATCGTTTTATTAAACATTTCATTATAGAGTCACATGACACCTTATAAATCTTGGTTTATCTTCATGTGACTTGATCTGCATTATAGGTGCTCGGCCGGCATTAAGAATTAACCATGTCTGTCCATGTGACGAATAAAAATTAACGAATAGGATTTCTCACGCCGAAAAAACAGAAATGTTGATCCATCATGAATAAAAATAGTCAAATGGATCATCCTAATGTTTTATTTCTTCGTTTAAAATGATTTATCGGTAAAAGATATATTTATTTTGCAGGCTATGTCGTATTGTTGTTTTTTTTTATTTATTTATTTTTGAGATACATGATACATTGATACAAGTCACATAGCCACACGCCTTTTGCCCAAATTCTATTGTTATTTATGTATCGTTTTTTTTTAAAGAAAATAAACTATAATTTTTTTAGGAAAAAAAAAAAAAAATTTTTTTTTTTTGTTTTTCATAATTTTATAAATAAAGCCATCTTTTGGAACCTATTCAAACAATGTCAAATTTTAATTTGATAATTTTTAACGTTAAAAATGGAAGGAGAAGAATTTAATCCAACTGAACCTTATACTCGTCGTTTACGTAAAATTCTTGAAGAATATCCTGATAGTTCACAGATTCTTCGTGAAATTCTTCAAAATTCAGATGATGCAAAAAGTACTGAACAAGTTTTCTTTTTGGATCATAATACATATCCATCAAGTAGTTTGTTTAAACCGCATTTGAATAATAATTATCAAAGAGGACTTGATAGTTATCAAGGTCCCGCACTTTTAGCAAAAAATAATTCCTTATTTGAAGAAAGGGATTTTAAATCTTTGCTAAGTTTGGCTAATAGTGAAAAACACGATCAATTTGATAAGATTGGAGGTAAATTTTTTATTTATGCTCATAAATTTGTTTGATTTACGCAACTTACAAATTCTAATAACTTTATACATTTCAATAGTAATGGGAGTAGGATTCAATTCAGTTTATCATATAACCGACTCTCCTTCATTTATCACTGATGATAAATACGTTATTCTTGATCCACACAAATGGTGTTATAATGGTGGTGTCAAATTCAACTTTATCAACCATGAATTGGCTGAAAAATGTCCAGATCAATTTGCTCCTTTCAGAAGAATTCCATGTGATGTTCCATGTGATGAACTATTTAAAAAACCATTTAAAGGCACTATCTTTCGTTATCCTCTTCGTGATACTACTGATTCAGATATTTCTGACAAAATTTATAACCCGGAAGAAATCTTAGACATGTTTCACAAATTTTACGAAAATGAAAGCATTAATTGTTTATTATTTTTGAAATATATCGAGTGTATCTCTTTTTATGAATTGGAAAAAGACGCCATTGAACCTAAATTACTTTATAAAATTCAATTAGAGAATGCTAAAAAAGTACGGCAAGAACGTCATTTTATAGTTGAAAAAATTATACCAATGATGGATTTGTTAAATTCAAGTAGTCTTAATGAAAACAATCAACTAAAAGCGATTTATGTTGCATCATTCAGTCGTCAGAAAGGAGATTATAAAGAACCTAATTCAAAATGGTTAATTTTGAATTATCTTGATGATTTACTCGAAACTCAAACATATTTTCAAAATAATTTTAGAAAAAACATAAGAGACTACAAATTTATTCCTAATGTTGGGCTAGCGGTTCCTTTAAATGATTTAAATGTTACCGGAAGATTATTTTGTTTTTTGCCTCTTCCTATTTCAATGCCTTTCTCAGTTTCCGTGCATGGATATTTTGCGGTAGGAGCTTATTAGTATTATATTAAATGTTTTAATGAAAATTGTATATCATATATTAAAAATTTTTCTGACTTTGCTTAACAGGTTAACACTAATCGACGCTCTTTATGGTCTGCTGCGGATAATGAAGACTTGGTAAAAAATTGATTTTTTTCACAATTATTTTATTAAACATAAATATTAAAAAAAGAACTTTTGAAATTTAGGCTGCTAATGCATTAGCGCACCTAAAGGTTAAATGGAATCGATATTTATTTGAAAAAGTCTTACCAAAAGCTTGGGCAAAATTCCTTTGTGAACTCCCATCTAATAATATTCAATCAGGTGATTTGTACAAATTCTGGCCGATAGTTAAGGGTGATTCATCAGGAAGTATAAGTATCTTTTGCAAGGATCTTTTACAAAATGTTGTTGATTGTCTTAGTCTCGAAGATCGCGTATTCAAAGGTCCATCATCAAGCGTCATTGGTGAAATTAGTGGAATATCAGCAGATTCATATAATACATCCTCATTTAACGAGTCCGGATTTCATTGGCTTTCACTTTCTAATGGCTATTTGGAAGATGAGAAATTATTAAGTGATTTACCCAAAATTATTGGAAAAATAGGATTTCCCGTAATATCAACTTCTTATCATATCATAAGTGTCTTAAAAGATTCTAAATACAAAGATTCCCTTAAGTTTTTTTCTCCTGGAGTTATTCGTACTTATTTAAAGTACAATTTTGACAAATGGGAAGGAAATTTACCAAGAAAAGAAATCTTACAATTATTTGAGTACATATTAAGGGATCAAAATTTTAGCGAATTAGAAGGTTTTAAAATGATTCCACTTGCGGACAATGAACTTGGTACTATAACACTGTCTAGCGATTCTAATGTATATATTGGTCCGAACAATAACATTGAAGACCATAAATTTGACGAGCGTCATATCTTCGAGAATCAATTGAACAAATTTATTGACAAATCAATTGACTTCGGATTGTATATGCGTTTGTATGAAAATGCAAAGGCTGGATGGAATCTAAATATCAAAATTCTAAACGAGTCCGTTGTCGCTGATATGATAAGATTCTCATTGAATTATTCGATAAATACAAAAGACTCCGAAGAAATATCAATTCCAAATAATCTTGAATGGATTTATCGATTATGGAATAATTTAAGATACAGAAATTGGAATCTGAGAGAGTTTGAAGAAATTCATTTAATCCCAACAAGCAACTCTACTATTAGGAAATTAAAAACACCCAGAAAAATTTTTTCGAATAAAACAAGCGAAAATATTTCTACTAATACCTTAATACCTATTTTCGAAAAATTCGGTGCTGTTTTCGTGGATAATCAATTTATAGAAATTTCTAAATGGGATAGGTTAGTATTGCTAATTATAATCTCATCATTTTGTTTTTAAATAAACTAATTATCTTCACTTACTTTTTGATAGAACATCTCCTTATGTTATTAAGCTTAATGACATTATATCAGTCTTGGCTTCTTTACGAGCTGATACTTTGTATCCAGAGAATTTGAATCAAAGTTTACAACTTCATGAAGCATCCGCGCTTGTTGAGCATCTATCTAATTATTTGCGAATTGCAAATAAAGATCATCTTACGCAAGAACTTATTGAAGTTATCAAGCATCTTCCAATTTTTAATCAAGTGGATCATATTGTAGCAATTCCATTATTACCTGGGAATAAAGAATGGTATCTTCTACCTCAGGGCGTAGAGGATTCATATGGTAGAATTATTTATCCCAGTAATAAAGGAGCATTTCTGAGTACAACATCACGAGATTTATGTGATATATTAGAAAAAGTCATAAAAATTCCTCGACTAAATGTAAATGATTATTGGCGAAATTATGTAATACCATTTCTTGAGACGCAATCAACAGAAAACATAGATATAGTAATTGACAAGCTTTTTGATCAACCAGCACATATAATTGATGTTAACTTGAAGGATATTCTCGGAAGAAAATCTTTTGTACCTACTGGTACACTTAAAATGTCTCAACAACAACAAAAACCTGATAACGTAAAATTAGCTAAACCAAAAGATCTATATGATCCGGAAGAAGAAAAATTAATTAATTTATTTTTTGAAGATGAACACGTCTTTCCCGCTGGCAATTATGGCATTTCTCAGAATTCTTTACCTAATAAGTTTCTTTCAAATTTGAAATTGTTGGGAATCAAATCAATTCTTTCTCCAAATGACGTAATTTCTCGGATCGACACTATTATAGATCGAAGACAAACTTCTAATGTTCCTGAAGATTTAATCCATACTAAAGCATTAAAACTTTTTAAATATCTCGATGAAAATTGGATTAAGATTATTGATGATACACAAATTCGAGGAAATCGCGAGCAAACTAATGCGTTCTTAAAAGTAATTATAGAAAAAGAATGGATACCAACTATTGACGTATGTGAGAAAAAAATCTTTTCGAACCTTAAAAAATGTCATAGTCAAAAAGACAAAGATTTAGTCTGTCTGGTCACTCCGATAGTTGATCATCAGTTTAAATGTAAAAAACTTTTGAAACAATTGGGGTGGGATACATATCCTGTTGTTGGGATGATTATAGAACAACTAGGACTTTGTGTCAAAGGCGTAAAAAACAAGCAACCACCTAAAAATTTAGTAAAGATTTGTACAGCGGTTTACAAATATATGGACGAAATTTTTAAAGCAAGTGACAATAAGTATAATAAAGAATTCAATTATATGAAGAACTATTTGAAAGATAAGCAATGGATCTTTTCGTCGCACGAAGGACAATTTTATCCAGCTGATAAAGTTATCCTTAAACTTCCGAAAAAATTTCAGAAAAATGAATCTTTAATCATTGAACTTCCAGCAGATTATTTTAGGTTTAAATCTTTATTTGAAGCTATGGGAGTTCGAGATGAAATTGGAATTAAAGATTTTATTTTAATTATTAATAGCATGGTCAAAGGGAATAAAGACAAAACTTTACCTCCAAACGAAATAAAAAATATAATTCAAATTCTTGAACATATCGCCAATATACGAAAGAGTAATAGAGGAGATGGAAACAACCCCAAAGAATTAGATGGGCTATTGGTACCAACTAACAAAAATACGCTCGCTGACTTACAAGAAATATATTTTGACGATATGGAAGATAGACTTAGTGAAGAAGAGAAAAGAGAACATATAATTGCTCATCGTCTTGTAATCCCGTATATTGCTAAAGAGTTAGAGATTCAACCATTAACCGGAAAACTATACGGTAATTATAATGGTACATCATATTATAAATTCTGATATTTTTATTGATTCCATATATTTTTTTAATTCTAGGTAATAATTATAATGAAGGTATAGATTGGGACACATATGAACAAGATGAAAGATTGACTACCAGAATTAAGAATATCATCAAGGTAACTTTTTTTTTGATTTTGACATTTATTTTTAATTCATATTAGATCCAAATTTTATTAAATACTTTTTTGATGTAATTAGGATTATAAAATAACTTCATTGTTTAAAGAGTTTCTTCAGGTAAGTAATTTTATCATATTATATTCAGAAATTTACTTTTATCACGTTTATGCTACATATTTTTATGCGAATATAGAATGCGGATGATGCCGGAGCCACCCAATTTTTAGTAGTGGTAGATGAAAGACAAACAAATCGGGATAATAAACAAAAAAAATCTTTATTGTCAGTAGAAATGGCGGATTGGCAAGGGCCAGCAATATGGATATATAATGATGCAGAATTTTCCCCTAAAGATTTTCAGGCTTTAATCAAACTTGGAATAGGGAGAAAAGCCTGTGATGATACTAAAATTGGAAGATTTGGGATTGGATTTAATTGTGCTTTTCATGTTACAGATTTACCTAGCTTTGTAAGCGGAAGATACATTGCATTCTTAGATCCAAATGCAAAATTTCTTCCAGCGCAAGGATATCCTCCTAAAAGGCCAAGAGGTACTCGAATTGATTTTATTGATAAGGAGCTTTGGAAGTTTCGGGATCAATGCTATCCTTATGAAGCAATATTCGATTTTATTAAGAAAACTTTTCCTGATAAGTATAAAACAACTGAGAGTTGTAGCTTTTTGAGCGAGTTCAATGGAACATTGTTTAGACTTCCACTTAGGAACCATGAGTCTGCGAAAAAAAGTGAAATTTCAGATCAAGTTTTTGGAATCAAGAATATCTTGTCGTTATTTAACAATGTCCAGAATAATAAAGAAAAGCTCTTTTTGAGGAACATAGAATCATGTAGTCTGTATAACATGAAGCAACAAGCTACTCAACTGGTATGGAAAACGCAAATCTATATCTCAGATTCAGATCGCAAAATTCGTAAAAGTGTTATCGATAAAGCACAAATATATCAAATGGGTATTGAGATTATTAATAATATGGATCAATCGAAATCATCAGAAATATGGTTTTTATGTACAGGAGGACATGGTAGAGTTACTAAGATGAAACTTGAAAAATTTTCAAAGAATGAAAAACTCAAAGTAAGTGTAACTGGTAATAAATATGTACAGTATATATTGGTCCATTTAATATAATAGTCTAATAATTTTATTCGTTTTATTAAGCCAAGAGGTGGAGTTGCTTTCTTGCTTGCTCAATCTGATAAAAGTTCATTGAATGAATTAAAGGCTGCACCAGTAAGTATATTTTCTTTTCTTCTTTCTTTTTTTTTGTATTATTGTATTTACATGTTATCAAAACTTTTATAGTTTTCAAATCCTCCTGAACTTGAAGGCAAAATTTACTCATTTTTATCTTTATCAATAAACACCAATTTGGGAGTTCACTTGAATGGAAATTTTTCTTTACCTAGTGCAAGAAGCGCTATTCTACAGTCTGAAAACGATTTCTTGAAAGCAGATTGTGACGATGCAAAATGGAATAAATATATTCTATATGACGTTTTATCTGATTTGCACATTAATCTACTTGAGCATATTGTAGAGCTTGATAAAATTAGACACAAGAAGGAAGGAATAAAGTTCATTCCACATACCACAAATAGGTTATGGCCAATTAAAAATGACTCAACTATCGGCTTGTACAAAGAATACGGTTTAAATGTTATTAAGAAATTAGGTAATGCTAATCATAAAATTTTTTGGACTGAAGCTAATGGCGGGCAATTTATTCCGTTAAAGGATGCCAAAATTTTTGAGGAAGAAGAAGTAATAATTGCGGATATAATTAAATTAGGAATTCCAGCCGTGAAACTTAGTAAGGACAAAATTGAACACTTAAGTAAGATCGGTGAATCTAAAAATACCCTTAATTTCCCATACAAACCTGTTAATGGAAAATCTATTTGCAAAGAATTACAAATGAAAAGGTTTTCACTACCTTCTTTTAACACACATGATTCATTGATCAATTTACTTAATTTTATTTTTCAAGATAAAGATTCTTTTAAAGATCTTATTGGATTGCCATTAGTTCCATTAAGCAACCATTCAGTTGGAAAGTTTGGTGAACAAATTTACTACATTGGGGATCAAGAACAAATAGAATTGTTCCAAAAGGCCGGTCCATCTAGATTTGTTTCCATTGACTTACGAGATAGCTTAGTGAAAATTTTTAATGCTGATTTTTCTGAGACTACAAAAATCAGAAAGTTTGACGCTTATGGAGCCTTAGACCTTTTAAAGGAAGAGTTACCGATTGTAGAAGAATTGGAAGAATCTATCCCAGACGATAGTTGGCTTGAAAAAATTTGGTCAATATTAAAAAGCGCCGAAAATATGGATTTTAACAAACTTACAATATCTCCTCTTTTACCAATTATTCAACCTTCTAGAATGCTAGTTAGACTTAATGTGACAAATCCACCACTCCACGATAATGGACATAACTTAATCTCATTATTAGTAAAGCTAGAAGTGCGTTTCACTAATATATCGTTTCAAAATGTTCAAAATGAAAAACTCAAAAAATGTGTTTTGGCATGCACTCCTATTAATATTATTAATTCTTTGGAGAGGACTTGTACTTCATTGTATTTAACAATGGAGGATTTATTCGAGAGTAGTGGTTTATCGGCTCATGACTATGAGAACTTTAGAATATTTATTAAAGGAAATCTTGATATTTTGTTAGGCAAGTGAAAAAAACTGCAAACATAATCTATGTTTAATTAAAGTTAATATTCTGTATTGACATATTTATTTGTTTTATAGGACATTGTCGAAATCAAGAAAATTTTATGAATATTCTTTGTTCGTTACCGATATGGCCATTACATTCTTCCGAAGATAAATTCATTGATGCCAAATCTGGAAAACTTCTTCCATATAAGCTCCCATTTTTTTCTTTTGATAAGAATACTGAATTTTACAAATGTGATCGTGAAATGGATTTTGAAGTATTTCGTAAATTAGGTGTCACTCCTATGAGTGAATTAGAATATATTAAAAAAAATATAATACCGAAATTAAAAGATTTTCAAACACCATCTCAGGAATATATCAATTTCTTGCAGAGTATTTTATCGGGTAATCAAGAAATTGAAAAACATCTTAAGAAATATCGAGCAATACCTAATGGATCACTTACTGAATTTGTAAAAGCTGATGCTTTATATGATATTACCGTTCCATTATTTAGTTATGTTTTTAAAGATGACGACAAATTTTTACCTAGAATATTTTATAGTAATAAGGTTTTAATGGCAGCTTTAAAAAGAATGGGTCTTAAGTACCAAGTGAATTGTGAAACATTTATTGAATGTGCACAAGAGATTGAACAACAATCTGATATTCAATCTGATAGGTTTTCGATTGAAGAAGTCAAAATGATGATAGATCATTTATATAATAAATCTATTTCAAATCTAAAATTCTCGGATGACCAGTGGAAAAAACTTATAAATATCAAATTCGTTCCATCGAAAATTATTCAAAATCCACTTTGTGAGGAATCGGAAGAAACTCTGAAATTTGGTAGTTTCTCGGTGCTTTGTTTTCAAAAGTATAAGGATGTATGTTGGTCCAAAAGGCATTTTTTTGAAAAAATTGTTGAACCTACTGATTCATTTTGTAAACGTGATCCTGGCATCGGAATACCGTCGTCAAAAGATATTATAGAACACTGGTCTTTCGTTGTTAAAAATATTGAATCAATATTTGGGCAAGATCGCAGTGAAGCTAAAAGAGTGATCGAGGAAATTTATGAAATAATGAACAAAAATGTAGAAGAGTTTAAGGAGTTGGAAATTGATAACAAGGAGGAATTATTCTTAAATGGTGATGATCCATTTGATGAAAATTGTTGGGTAGCAGGGAGTAAACTTGCGTTTGGAATACAAGAAAATACTGAAGCTAGAGATAAAGTTGTTGAATTTTTAATGCCTTATAAGACTTTATTATCACGTGCTGGAGCTATGGAGGTTAAGGTAGATGACTATATAGATAAGTACAAACGAAGTGAAAAACCTTCTCAAAAAGACGAGATGTTCAAAAATTTATTAAATTTTATAAATCATGGAAATAAACATCATGATGTTGCTTTTATTGTTGGTAAAGAAGAAATTGGTGCTAACAGATATGTACTTTCTGGTACGTTAATTTATTTTTTGATGACTTTTTTTTCCCCTTATTAATAGTTATTTAAATCTTTCTATATAGCTGCTTCAACCCATTTTGAAATGGTATTTTGTGATTTAAATAAGACGGAAATCAAGGTTGAAAAAGAAAAGCCACATACAATTAGGGTATTTCTTCGATGGTTATACGGGGAAGAAGAAGCCATAAATGAAGAAAACTTCGAAGAAGGAAAGGAATATTATACGGATTATTTGACGTTTCTAGTTGACTTATTAAAAGTAGCTGACAATTACGATGTTGAATTACTCAAAAATGAAGTGGAAGATGTTATTATAAGTGGTGGACATATTAGTGTTCATAATGTAAATAAAATTTTGAATTGTTTAAAGGAATGCAAGACACCTGCATTGAAATTAAAAGAATGTTGTGAAAAGTTTAAAAAAGATTACAGCGAACTTTGCAGATAATGAAGGCATTGAGATAGTACTTTCAGATTATGAAAAGGTTTGAGCATATAGACAAAACTGAAAGATTCGATTAACGCTGTTATTTATATTATCAATTAGATTTTGTATAATATAAACGTGGGATCAATTTTTTTTACACGACTTTAATATTAACGAAAGAAATGAAGTACAAGTAGGGCATGGTTCAACTAATTTGAGATTGAGCAAATATTACGCTTTTAGAATTGATTTTATTCATATTTTTAAATTTATCTTATTATCGTGTTTTTTTATGTAACCAGCATTTTATTTATTAAATTTTTATATTTTTACAATATCTAAAATTTAATTTTTCATCGTACCTTATTTGTGTAAGTTTTATCAGAACTACAATAATTAATTTTTCATCGACGCTTCTTTCAAACAGTTTCTTTTAAACGAGTTCATAGCGTTTAGGCGAAAATAAAACAATGCGGTGAGAAAAAAAAACGTTGTTACGTGTTCGGAAATGAACTGGTCATTTGGCCATTTAATATCACATGATTTAATCGAAAAAAAAACAAAAAAAAAATAATTATTAAATGTAGGCCATAGTGCTGGCCAAAATTAATATCAAATGACATTTGTCATTTGATCACTTAATACTTTTTTTCACGTACACTATACCAATATCATTCGTCATAATAAACACCTATCAAGAGTCTTTCAGTCTATCATACAATGTATTCAGAAAGGTATATAAACATTCTTAAAAATTAAACTTCTTTTACTTCTTTTTAAAACTAAATATCATCAAACAACTTCCTGGCATTAACATTCTTCCGTATCCAATTTTCAGACGTAGCATAAACAAGATGAAGAAAATTTTAACCATCTAGTTATGACAGGTGTAATATACACTTGCCTTATAATTTAATATTTTGTATATTTAATAAAGCTAGAAAATCAGTTCAGGAATCATATAAAAGTTTATCTGAAGCTGAATTTATAAGCAATAATAAAATTGTTATAATTGAAGCATTTTGCCTGATTAGATATAAGATTCTTTTATTCTTTTTGATCTTGACTTGAAAAAGCTGTCATAGCATCATGAAATGAATCAATTGGAGTCCTTTTTGGAGTTTCATCAACTCTTTTATAACTTGTACCATTATTATTCATAGTTTTCCATTTCAACACAAAAACCTTTACCTGGAACTAGAAAACATTTTATAAAAGTCCCAAATTATACAAATATAATTCAATCAATAACAGATAAAGTACTGAGAGGAAAATCTTGACACACCATCCCTTGAAAATTCAGTGAGCTCAACATGATTAGTCAGATATAGACAAATTTTGCGATAAAAAAATTTCTTCACTGTAGAATTAGTTCTCACAACAATGTCATTCTTTAAGTGAGTTTATGGATATATTTAGTCAGACTAACTTAAAGAAGTGAATTGGGCCAGGTCTATATATCACTTCAGATACCAATTATGCTATTCATATGCTGGAAGAAATGGTACATTTATAATCTTTGACTGGTCTGATTCAAATATAAGCTTTTAACTAATGATTTGGAAGAATGGAAAGCAACTTAAAAGCTGGATTTGTGCAGAGGAAGATGGTAAGTCAAGACTTATCAAGAAGATATTCTTGAAGGTCTGATTTCCTCTAACTATGATCTTATCAAAACTAAAAATTGTACAAGTTGTTGGCAAAACATAATTAGCTTTGATGCTTTCACAAATCGTCTATTTGCTATAGTATATTTGAAATGAAAGTTAGAAGAATCACATATATCCAATTCATAGATTGGAGTAATCTGCAAAACCCATTAAACATTAGGATTCCGTTTTTTATTATATAATAATGATGTATTATTGCTTAGTAAATTTCAAAGAATTAAGTTATTGTTATTTGAAATATTAATTTTATAAGATAAAATATTGATATGTTTATGATTAATTTTTCATAACAGGTAAATTTTACATGGCACGTGCTTAAAAATTTGTGTTATATACATTTCGTATTGTAAGCACAGTATATTAAATTGTATTTATTATGAATATATATTTATAAAACACGCATTCAAAGTTTAAAAAATCAAGTGAAACTAAGTTCTATTATACAATATGAATACATGAGAAAGAGCCAGCCTGTTAATAAATGAAAGTAATAAAATAAAAGAGAAGCAGGAGGAAGAATTAGCTGAGCTCTACCCCATATTATGACATTCCTTCCCTGCTACTCAGTTTTGCTAATCATGATGCAAAATATTATGAAATTTTTCAAAACTACTTGGCATTTTGGCGAAAAATTTTTTTGGTAATTTTTTCAAAGTAACTTGATTGATACAATTTTTTTTGGATTTTTTTTTATAAATATTAGATGCAAGGCCGAACCTTGGTATTTAATAAAATATCTAGCAATTTATAACTAAAACAGTAATCATATGTAAAATAAAAAGCAAATATCATACCTGGTATCTGCCTTTCACTTTATTCAAAAGCAGATTCTATGTCAAAAATATGAGGCTTATACATAATCACATCAGGAAATTTTTTTTAGGCATAACCCTGCGACGGGGGTGTAAACTTACGTAAATTTGTGTAAATATGCGTTAGCTTGTGTAAGTTTTTGTAAATTTCTTATGAAATTTACATGAACTTGTGTAAACTTACCTAGAATTACATCCCCATAACAGGGCTACGAATTTTTACATCTAAGATAAGTATTAACATCGATAAATCGCTATAAATAAAAAATTCCATTTTCTAGTTTTTATTCCGAAGAAACTCAGACACGTGATCATTTTTCTGAAAAATTTTTTATAGGGAATTAAAATCGCTATAATTTTTAAACTTGGTGTAAAACCTAGCAACTCCAGTTGCTGTGCGTATTATTCGCGTACTTTGGATAGTGCTTTAAACGTCAATGTGATTTTTGACAAAAAATATCTAAGCCCATTAGTAACAGCCCTAAGTATAATACGGAAATACGGATTATTATAGAACGTATCTTGGAAGAAATTTGCAAGATGCAGCCAATTAAACATTGACTTTTCGTTATTGTAAGTAGGTTCAAGCCCACATTCAATTTAGAAGATGTTACAAAATATCAATTAAGGAAATTATGATAAAGAATTTATTAAAATCAATTTATATTTGCTGTAAAGAATTATTTCAAATACTAATATTAGAATAGAAGAATTTGCTATTTACTGTTTTAAAGGAAATGTAGTGAAAGAAATTAGAAACTAATTGACCTAATACTTAGGACCAAAGTCAGATGTAATTCAACAAGCAATTATGAATTAAAGAAATAAAAGCAGTTATTCCAAAGCTTTGAGAATAGATGATTATTTTTTTTTTCAATTATTTACAAGAATTTATTTTTTCATTTTATATTTTAGTTAGGTTGTTTTCATTCAATAAATGTAAGCATAATTATACAATCCCAAGAACCTTACAAAGTAATGGACACAACAATTGCTGCTTCAACAAAATTTCAATGTCAACACGCTATGCTTTTTTATATGTCAATTTAAAAATTGGTAATTGCAAATTCTACTAATCACAATGCATATAGGCAATGCGCACTAATTAATATTCTTTTACTTTGTTTTACATTCTTGTGTTGATACTCGGTGATACGAAATGTGATATAAAATCATTTTTCAAGCTTATCTGGATAATCATTTTACATCATTGTTCCCTATTGCAGTAAAAACTTTATAATGTTTGAAAGAATTAATAAATGCTTTATAATAATCTTCGATATCTGTGTAATGATAAACAAGTAAAAATTTACCTGTTTTGGAAAACAAGGCTATAGAATTTTAAAACAAATAAAAACTGGGTTGCATAGTTTTTTATACTAGGAAAGAAAAGTTTCATTTCAAAACCCATAAAATCTTTTTATTATGTCTCCGGAATCTCCATCGGTGGAAGTTTCCGGGTTCCTTATCAAATTACCTTTTTTGGGTTCAACAGTATGATTGATGTCCAAATTTGTTTATATTTATTTGTGTGGCCATTTATAAAATTAGAGTTTGCATAATTAGTTGCATATTGCATGAACTTCTTTCGTGTTTATAATTTTTTAATTTTTAACACGAAAAATGTCTAATACAATAAATAGTTCTCGTACTCCCAGGAGAGCAAAAGGAAAAGAATTTAAACCACGTGAACCTTATACTCATCGTCTACGTAAAATCCTTGAAGAATATCCTGATGGTTCACAAGTTCTTCGTGAAATTCTTCAAAATTCAGATGATGCAAAGAGTACAGAACAAGTTTTTATTTTGGATCATAATACATATCCACCGGATGGTTTATTTGAACCAGATTTGGTAAATAATTATGAAAGAACAAACTTGAAACTTGATAGATATCAAGGACCAGCATTATTTGCGAAAAACAATACCATTTTTGAAGAAAGAGATTTTCAATCTCTATTAAAATTGGCCGACAGCGAAAAACGGGATCAATTTGATAAGATTGGAGGTAAAATTTGTTTCAAATCATTAATTATTATTATACTTTAATATAATATATAGTCTAATTTTTCTTTTTTTTTTTTAAAAAAAAAAAAACTTAGTAATGGGAGTCGGTTTCAATTCAATTTATCATATTACCGATTCTCCTTCTTTTATTACTGGAAGTAAATATGTTATTCTTGATCCACACGAGTGGTATTTTAATGGTGGTGTCCAATTCGACTTTGTTGATGATAACTTAGCCGAGGATTATCAAAATCAATTCGCTCCTTTCAGGATTCCGTGTAATAAGCCATATGAAGGCACTATATTTCGTTATCCTCTTCGGACTGATGAAGACTCTATTGATTCAGACATTTCTAAAAAAGTTTATAAGCCCGAAGAAATTTTGGACATGTTTAAAAAGTTTTATGAAAATGAAAGCATTAATTGTTTATTGTTTTTGAAATATATCGAACGTATTACTTTTTATGAATTGAAAGAGGGAGCTTCTGAACCTGAATTATTATATACAATTCAACTGGATAATGCTGAACAAGTACGGGAACAACGACGTTTGATAACTGAAAACATTGTTTTAATGATGAATCAGCTACAATCAAAAAGTCTTAGCCAAATTAATCAATTACAAGCATCTTATGTTGCAGAGTTTTCACAACAACAGAAAAATGATTGTAAAGAGATCAGTTCATGGTTAATTTTGAATTATCTTGATGACTTAAATGAGGCTGAAAAACACTTTCTAGAAAAATTTGATAAAAATATAGGAGATTACAAGTTTGTCCCCAATGTTGGTTTAGCTGTTCCTTTGAATAATTTAGATGTTACTGGAAGATTATTTTGCTTTCTACCACTTCCCATTGATATGCCTTTTCGTATCTCTGTGCACGGTTATTTTGCGGTAAGAATCAATGAAATTTTTTTTTTTTTTGATTTTTAATGCTTAATATTAATTACCTTTCACTTTTTAATTGCTTAATAGGTTAGTACTAATCGGCGTTCCTTATGGTCAGCAGCAGACAATGAAGATTTAGTGAGTAATCGATATTCATACTTTTTTATTAGAATTTATGTGATCTCAAAAGATTTTACATTAAACTTCTTTTTTTTAAACATTAGGCGATTGATGCATTAGCGCGTCTTAAAGTTACATGGAACCGATATTTATTTGAAAATGTTCTACCTAAAGCTTGGGTGAAATTTCTTTGTGAACTTCCGCTTAAAGTTACCAATATACAGCCGGGTGATTTATATAAATTTTGGCCAATATCCAAAGGAGGCGCATCTAGTAGCATCAATAACTTTTGCAAGGATCTTCTGCAAAACGTTATAAATTGTCTTAAAGTAGAGGATCGTGTATTTCAAGGACCTTCTTCATTAAGCACTATTGGACAAGTTGAAAATTCAGCGACTTTATATGATTGTTCTTTGTTTAAAGAATCTAAATTTCATTGGCTATCACTCTCCAATGGTTATTTAGAAGATGTGGCTAATGTTTATTTGCCTAAAATAGTTGGAGAGATTGGATTCCCTGTAATAACAGTTCCTCCCGACTTCATTAAAATCTTAAAGAATTCTCAACATAAAGTCTCTCTTAAATTTTATTCTCCCGCCGTTATTCGTAAATATTTAGATCGCAATCGTGCTAGATGGGAAAATACAATACCAAAAAAAGAAGTCTTACAATTATTTTATTATATATTGAAAGACAAAAAATTTGACGAATTGGTGGGTTTCAAGATGATTCCACTTGCGGATGGTGAACTTGGTACTATAACGCTGTCCAACGATTCTTGTGTATACATTGGTCCAGACAATGACATTGCAGACCATAAAAATGATGAGCGTAATATCTTCAAAAATCAATTGAACAAATTTATTGACAAATCGATTGATTTTGCATTGTATAGGCGTTTGTATGATAATGCAAAGGCTGGATGGGATCTAAACATCAAAATCTTGGATGAATGTATTGTAGCAAATATGATCAGATTCTCACTAAATTCTGTTATCACTGATGATAACCGGAATGTAGATACCATTTTCGCGAATTCTGAAGAGATAGATATATTAGATCGTCGTGAATGGATTTATCATTTGTGGGAAAATATTAAATATAGAAATTGGGATCTGAAAAAGTTTGAAGAAATTCATATAATACCGACTAGTCGATTTACTCTCAGAAAATTAAAAACTCCAAAGAAAATTTTTTCTAATCAAACAAGCACAAATAACTCAATTAAATCTTTAATTTCTATTTTCGAAAAGCTTGGCGTTGTTTTTGTGGAGAATAGATTTGAAATTAGTAAAACTTCTAAATGGGACAAGTAAATATTTTTAGTTAATGATCATTGTTCCCGTAAGTTCGTTTGTTTTCATGGTCAAATAAACTAAATACCTTTTTTCTTTTTCTTTTAATAGAATTTCCCCATATATTATCAAACCTGATGATATTATATCAGTTTTGGATTCCTTTCAAGCCGATACTACTGATACTTCATGTCCAAAATATCCCGAGAATTTGAATTGCGTGTTACAAGATCATGAAGCATCAACACTCGTGGGATATTTATCTAATTATTTACGACTTGCTAATAAATATCATCTTGTACCAAAACTTATTGATGTTATCAAACACCTTCCAATTTTTAACCAAGTTGATCACACTTCTCCAATTTCATTATTACCTGGAGATAAGAAATGGTATCTTTTACCTCAAGGTGAAGAGAATTCATATGGTAAAATTATTTATCCAAGTGATAAGGGGGGATTTCTCAGTACAAAATCGCGAGACTTAAGTGATATCTTAGAAAAATACATAAAAGTTCCTCGACTAAATGCGAATGACTATTGGCGGAATTATGTAATACCATTTCTTGAGACACAATCACCAGAAGACATAGATATAGTAATTGACAAGCTTTTTGATCAATTACCGCATATAATTGATACTAGCTTGAAAGATATTCTCAGAAGAAAGTCTTTTATACCTGTTGGCACGTTTAAAATGTCTCAACAACGACAAAAATCTGATAACTTAAAATTGGCTAAACCAATAGATTTATTTGATCCGGAAGAAAAAATCTTAGTTGATTTATTTTTTGAAGATGAACAAGTATTTCCCGCTGGCAATTTTGGCATTTCTCAAACTTTTTTTTCTAAAAAGTTTCTTCCAAATTTAAAATTGTTGGTGGGAATCAAATCAATTCTTTCTCCAAATGATGTAATTTCTCGGATCGACACTATTATAGATCGAAGACAAACTTCTAATGTTCCTGAAGATTTAATTCGTACAAAAGCATTGAAACTTTTTAGATATATCGATGAAAATTGGAATAAGTTTATTATTGATGATACACAAACTCGGGAAAATCGTGGACCAAGTAATGCATTCTTAAAAACAATTCTAGAAAAAGAATGGATACCAACCGTCGACGCATTTGATAGTAAAATTTTTTCGAGCCTCAAAAAATGTCATAGTCAAAAAGATAAAGATTTGATCTGTTTGGTCACTCCGATAGTTGAATATAAGGTTAAAAATAAGAAACTTTTGAGGCAATTGGGGTGGGATACATATCCTGTTGTTAAGTTGATTATAGAGCAATTAGGACTTTGTTTCAAAGGCGTAAAAAACAAGCAACCACCTAAAAATTTAGTAAAGATTTGTACAGCGGTTTACAAATATATGGACGAAATTTTTAAAGCAAGCGATATTAAATCTAATGAAGATTTTAATTATATGAAGAATTACTTGAAAGATAAGTCGTGGATCTTATCGTTACGCGAAGGACAATTTTATCCAGCTGATAAAGTCATCTTTAAACTTCCAAATAAATTTCAGAATAATGAATCTTTAGTTGTTGAACTTCCAGCAGAATATTTTAGTTTTAAATCTTTATTTGAATCTATGGGAGTTCGAGATGAAATTGGAATTAAAGATTTTATTTTAATTATTAAAAATGTGATCAAAGGAAACAATGATAAAGTCTTATCCGCAAACGAAATAAACAACGTTATTCAAATTCTTAAACATGTTGCAGAAATACAAAAAGATAATCGAGATAATCCGGAAAGCTTAGATGGATTATTAGTTCCAAGTACTGAAAATAAGCTTGTTGACTTGCATGAAATTCAATTTGATGACATGGGAGATAATCTTAGTGATGAAGAGAGAAGCAAACACAAAATTGCTCATAAACTTGTAATTAAGGATATTGCTAAAGAATTGGAAATTCAAACTTTAAAAGGGAAAATTTATGGTAATTATAATAAATTAATATATTTTCTAAGATTATGAACTTTAATATGATTATTTGAACTTCATCGATTTCACTGGCAGGTAATGATTATACTGGAGATATGGATTGGGAGAAATATGAACAAAATGAATCTTTAACAACTAGAATTAAAAATATTATCAAGGTAAAGTTATGAGATTTATTACCGAGTTATATCATTTGATTTTAATATATATTTTTGAATATTTTTGGCTCTATCAATAGGATTATTCGATAAATTCATTATTTAAAGAATTTCTTCAAGTGAGTAATGTATTTTAAATGTTATTTTTCTAAAAGAACTTATCTAGTGAATTTGTATTTTGATTTATAATGATATAGAATGCAGATGATGCTAAGGCTACTCGCTTTGACATAACAGTGGATGAAAGACGTATATTTCAGCACAATAACCGAAAATACTTATCAGAAGAGATGGTAGATTGGCAAGGTCCTGCGATATGGATATATAATGATGCAGAATTTTCTCCTAAAGACTTTCAGGCTTTGATAAAACTTGGAACTGGAGGAAAATCTCACGATGAGACTAAGATCGGAAGATTCGGAATAGGATTTAATTGCGCTTTTCATCTTACAGATTTACCTAGCTTTGTGAGTGGAAAATATATTGTATTTTTAGATCCAAATGCAAAGTATCTTCCAGCACAAGGATATCCTCCTAGAAGGCCAAGGGGTACTCGAATTGATTTTATTAATAAGGAATTTAAGAAAAGCTTTCCGGAACAATGCTATCCTTACGAGGCATTAGGATGTAATTTTTCAGAAGAATTCAAAGGAACATTGTTTAGACTTCCACTTAGGACTTTTAAAACAGCAAAACAAAGTGATATTTCAGATCAAGTTTTTGAAATCAAAGATATCTTGCAACTATTTAGTGGTATTAAAAGTAATAAAGAGATGTTATTTTTAAGGAATATAGAATCGTGCGGCCTGTATCACATGAGACAACAAACTAATCAATTGATATGGGAAGCGCAAATTGATATGTCAAACAAAGATCGTGGTATTCGTAAAAGTGTCATTGATATCGCTCAATTATATCAAATGGATATTGAAATTACAAATAATAAACTTAATAAGAGAGTATTAGAAATATGGCTTTTATGTACAGGAGGAATTCAGAGTAATATTAAACAAGACTTAAAAGAATTTTCAGAAAAAAAACGACTTAAGGTAATGTAGTGTATTTTATTATTATGTATTTAATATTTTAGTGAAACTAATAAATGATTCTTTTTTCATTTTTATTAATCAAGCCAAGAGGTGGGGTTGCATCCTTGCTTGCTCAATCTGATAAAAAATCATTTGCTGAATTAAGGACTGAATCGGCAAGTATTTTTTTTTTTCTTTTATTTTATGAAAAATCAATTACCTAACCTGAAAGAAAAAAAATAACCAACTTTCAAATTTTCATTATAGTTTCCTAATCCTCCTGAACTTAAAGGAGAGATTTACTCATATTTGCCTTTATCAATAAGTACCAATCTGGGAGTCCATTTAAATGGGAACTTTTCTTTATCTAGTGCAAGAAGTAATATTCTACAGTCTGAAAATGATTTCTTACAAGCTGATTGTGATGATGCAAAATGGAACCGCCATATCTTATATGATGTTTTACCCATTTTGCACAATAAACTACTTGATGAGATCGTGAATCTTGAAGAAATTAGATACAACAACAATAGAACTAATTTTATTCCACATACCTTAAATAATCTTTGGCCAATTACAAAAAATTTAACTATGGGATTGTACAAAAGTTACGGATTAAATGTTATTAAAAAAGGTAATAATAGAATTTACTGGACCGAAGCCAACGGTGGTAGATTTATATCATTAAAAGAAGGCAAAATTATTGAAGGAGAAGAAACAATGATTGGCGATATTTTGGGAGAATTGGGAGTTTTAATTTTGAAACTTGACAAGGACAAGCTTGAACAAATCAAGGAGATTGCTAAAAGTAAAAGGAGTCTAGGGTTCAAATATGAAACAATCAGTGGAAAAGAAGTTTGCGATAAATTGCGAGGAAAAGATAGTTTTATAAATTCATTTATACAAAAGAATAATGATAGTTCTGATAAAAAGAAGGACCCTCACGAAACAATATTTTTATTGCTTCGCTTTATTCTTAGTAGTATTGATGGCTCTTATAAAAATCTCGATGGATTACCATTAGTTCCATTGAGCGATGATTCGGTCGGAACGTTTGGCGAAGTCTATTATATAGGGAAACAAAAGCATATAAACCTGTTTCCAAAAATTGGGCCATCAAAATTTGTTCGTGTTGAATTACCGCACGACATAGAAAAAGTCTTTAAACGGGATGATTTTTCTGTATTAAATATTAGACAGTTTGATTCTGCTGCAACTTTAGATCTTTTGTTCTTAGAATTTCCATACAAAAATATTAAGGAATTGGATTGGGATCCTTATGGCAAATCTATACCAAATGACGAATGGCTAAAAGAAATTTGGTCTAAACTTACATCTAGTAAGACTATAGATTTTACAAAACTTTCAAAATTTCCTCTCTTACCAATGATCCAACCTTCCGAGAAGCTCGTTCAACTTGACATAACAAATCCGCTTTTAAATGTTGAACACGGAAGCAATTTATATCCAGTATTAAAAAAGCTCAAGTTACGGTTCACTAATATGAAATTTCCAGATAACGCTAATTCAAATATCAAGCAATGTGTATTGCCATACAATCCAGTTAATATTGTCAATGCCTTGGAGAGGACGCGCATTTTATTGGATTTGTCTATGGAGCAATTATTTAAAACTAGTGATCTTACAAATAAGGACTATGAAAGATTTAGAACATATATTAAAGAAAGTCATGAAGCATTTAAAAGTAAGTTAATGATTGATAAACTATTAATATTTGGTTAATAGCTTGTTAATAACTAACAACAAATTATCGTAACAGGACCGATTCGAAATCAAGACTTTATGAATGTTCTTCGTTCATTGCCAATATGGCCAGTACATTCTTGTGATAATAAGTTTATCGATGCCGGATCTGGAATTCTCCTTCCGAACAATCTTCCATTTTTTTCCTTTCAGCAAAATGGTAATTTTTACAAATGTGATGAATATGATTTCCGTACTCTTTTCGGCTTAAGTGTTACTTACATAGATGAAGAAAAGTATATTAAAGACTATTTCATACCTCAACATATAAATACATTACCATCCGAAGATTATATTACTTTCTTGCAGAAAATTTTATCTTTAGGAAAGAGAGAAATCGAGCAATATTTTGAATTATATCCATTAATTCCAAATAAATCACTTACAGCTTTGGTAAAGGCTAATACCTTATATGACATCAATGTTCCTTTATTCTGCAGTGTTTTTGAGGACTCCGACAATTTTTTACCTACAATATTTTATAGTAATCCAGCTTGTGTGACAGCATTGAAAAGAATCGGTCTTAAGTATCAAGTGAATTGTAAAACCTTCATTGAATGTGCACAAGAGATTGAGTCACAACTTCAAAATAACAAATATCCAATGAACATAATCAAATATCGAGCAAAATATGTAATAGATTATTTATATGGACATATTGAAACTCTAAATTTCTCAATTGTTCAATGGGCAGAAATTATGCAAATAAAGTTCGTCCCATCAGAGAAAAATTTTCAAAATTCATTATATGAAGATGTGAAAGAAACTTCTGGATTTGAAAGCTTTGCGGTGCTTTGTTTCCAAAGATATAAGGAAGTATGTTGGACACGAAAGCCTTTATTTGATAAAAGTGTTGAACCAAACAGTTCATTTCTTCTACGTCGTCCTAAAATTGGAAAACCATCTTCGGAAGATGTTATTAATCATTGGTCTTATGTTGTTGATAAAATTAAATCAAGATCTTTAGTTTGGAGATCTTCAGAGAATTATAGTGTTGTTAAGAAAATAATCAAAAAAATTTATGAAATAATGAATGAATTTTCCAAAGAAAACCCTGGGTTAAGTATTGACACAGAAGAGAAATTATTCTTGAATGGAGAAGATCCATTTGATGAAGAAAATTGGGTAGCAGGAAGTGAGCTTGTATTTGGGGTACAAGAGGATATTAGAAAGGGATTATTACATAAAGTTAATGAATGTTTAATCCCTTACAAGGAATTATTGTTGGTTGCAGGAGCTCTAAAGCTGGAAGAAATAATAGAAGATGAATTAGATTTTAACGAAAAACACGATCAAAAAAGTTTGTTGCTTGATAGTTTGTTGGATAAACTTGTAAAAGGCCTTAATATAAAGCATCATGATGTAATATTTATTGTCGGTGAGAAGGAATTGAAGTTTGGCGCTAGTCGTTACGTCCTTTCTGGTGAGTTAAGGAAGTTATTATTTTGCGCTTTATTTTTATTAAATTACTTATTAAAAATGCTTACGTCTTTTATCAATAGCCGCATCTAAATATTTTGAGAAAATGTTTTGTGGTCACACAGCTGAGTCAATAGAAAATCAACAGATCGAAATTAGAATAAACGATATTAATCCGGATGCTTTTAAAGTGTTCCTTCGATGGTTGTATGGACAATCTTTTGAAACCGCAAAAAATGCTATTTTACGCAAACAAACTGATTTTAACGCAGAACAAGAAGATTATGTTTCTTACTATTTATCATTTCTTGTTGATCTGTTGAAAATTACAGATATGTATGAAGGTGAACCACTTAAAGAGATAGTAGAAGTTACGATTATAAAGGGTAAATACATTAATGTCAATAATGTATGTGAAATCCTTGAATGGGCAAAAGATTGCAAAGCTTCAAAACTAGCAACTCGCTGTGAAAAGTATATAGAAAAAAATAAACATATTATCGTGGAGAAAAGGTTGGAACTTTGTGAAACTGAATTGGACGACGAAAGAAGGGAAGAAGAGTCACAAATGTTAGAGTTATTACTAAATAATTAATGATAATTAATTTTTGTGAAATTTTAGTTGCAAATTCTTTTTAATGTAGTGAATATTTGTTTTTTTTTGTTCATGAGCCACAATTGTATATTCGTATAGTAGATTTATAACTTTCATATTTATTTAAACTTTTATTGATTTGTATTATACATTAATTAAATACTTTTTCAATTATAAAAAGAATGGTCTAAGAAGAAACGAATATATAAGAAAAATTGTTTTTTATACAAAAGATAGCTATAAAAAAAAAATATATAAAAAAGTACGAACATACGAAATTTATATTTATGTATACTTATGAAATAAATTATACGTTTCCAGTCCCAGCAGCTAATTTATTCAATACGTTTAACATTTCAGCTAATCTACCCTCCAATAAATTTAATCTCTTACCAATAGAACCTTCAACAGTTTTTATAGAATCCTTTAATGATACTATTTCACGTTGAATACTACTTGCATCTTCAATCATAGGTGATATTACATTTGTAGTTTCAGATAAATCATCATCTTTAAAATTAATTTTCTTATTTGTTGAGCTCTTCTGAGAAGTTTCGATGTTTTCATCACTATCAGCTGTACTCGTACTCCAACTACTATAAAATTCTATCCTACTTTTCCTATTCATTGACTTAATATTCTTTTTATCATAAACATCAACGTCTAACCCAGTTATATCCCATTCTTCCTTTGATGGCTCGTTATCCTTATCATTATTATCATCATAATATTTATTATAATCATAGAATTTCTCTTTAGTCGAAGATTCCCTCAATTTCCAATATTCTTCACATTTTCTTAACCATTTTGTCAATTTATTGATATTGCCTAAATAGAATATATGTCTTGGATTTCCTTTTGTATCTCCAAATGGTTTTTCTAATATTTCATATTCTGCGATTAAATCGGAACGATATTTTAATACTGCTAATCTACCTTCAGACTTAGCCTCATCGAATACACCCCTAAATTAAATAAGAAAAAAATTTTAATAAATCCTTCTTGAAATAAATAATCTTTACAATTTTCTATATATTAATTATACTTACGACATAAAAGCGATTAACATATTTTGCATAATAATGACTAATATAACACTAGCGATGAAACTCAATAAACTAACGGGCCAAAAATTCCATTGTTGTAATTGATCCCAACGTCCATTAATCCAAAAATAAACAGCTACTACGGATTGAGCAAAATTTGCAAAATAATTGTCTGTTGCTTTATTTAAATCAAACGTTTGATGAATCGACCCAATCGTTATTCCATTATTATTTTGTAAATCAAATTGTGTACCATCCGGTTCAAGTCCGATTTTTTCTGGTTCACGAAGTAACAAGTACCTAAAAAGTAGGAGAGTAAAAAGTGAAAGAAAGTTAGAGAAAAGAAAAAATGAGATAAGAAAATTTGTACACATATTTTGATAATTACATCGCATGTCCGTGTGCAAGTACCACAATACCTACATGTTATAAAAATTATAGGATTAATTTAAACTCAAAAAAAGGTAAAAAATATTCTTAATAGAAAAAAAAAAATTATTTACCCATGAATGCGATGAAGGGCCAGACGTTACGTACAATATTTATAATTATATAAATAAAATTCCCTGTTACCGCGAAATATCTAAGTAACAAGAACTAATAAAAAGAAAAGAACGGTTAAATAAATCATAAGAAAGAATTCATTTTTACAATATAAATTATATACCATTTCAATCCATAAAACCAAGATAGTGAAGGACATAGCTACTGTTGACTGTTGTACTTGATTTATTGGTACAGTTCCTCTAGATTCCCTTACCCATGTAACAGTATAAGCAGCTAAAGGCATAATAATACTAGCTAGATCAAAAAAGTTATAAACGCTAATATATCTTCTCCAGCCTTCGTGATAAAATTGTACAATTTCGCTAGCCAGTAAATAATAACCCAAATAATAAAAAATAAATATCAAAAGCTTTACGAAAGCCCTAATATGAACATTTCCTTCATCGTTAGCATTAGCACGCACATTATTTACTACAAAACTATTTTTTAATGCGCCAGTTAATACAGCAAATAAAAGCGCAAAACAAACGAACAAAAGTGCATGACGCAAGAAATGACTACGCGCGTATTCCCACTTAAAGTCTATTACAGCTTCCATTGCAGGATTATCAAATACCATACCATCCTTATCTTTTCTTACTACTCTAAGGAAGGGAGATAAATGTGATTCTTTTTTAATGGCGTATCCACGTGGCCAAAATAATATACGTAATAATTGAAATGGCAAATTACGAGGGTTTAGTTCTTGACTTTTTGTACCTTGAGGATATACAGTGAAATCTGGTAGTGGAACCGATCTTAATGCTACTAATGCTGACGAATCTCCTCTACCTAATCCTGGTATCACTTTTTGTAATGCTACCAATTGCTGGTTATGAGTAATACTATTAACAAGAAAAAAATTAATTGCAAGCTTGGTTACGAATTTAGACTAAAACTTAATAATATTTTACCTGGTCTTTGATTTATCTATTATGTTCGCGATGGGCTGTAATATTTTAAACTTACGTAAGTTACGTAAGCTAATTGGCTTTTCCTTAGGTTCTAATCTGGTATTTGGGTTGAATGCTTTTATATACCTTAATTTACCTTGGGGTAAATCATTGGGATTTATATGCGATTCGTCCAGATGGATTTCTTTCATTCCAAATATAGGCTTAGAGAACAGATCTTTAGCATATGAGTCTAAACAAAAAAAAAAAAAGTTAAAAATATATTAATTTCTGTATTTTTTACTACTCCATATTCCATTTTATTTCACTTCTTACCAAGATGATGGTCAAACAATAAAGGGACAGCGCAAGATACTGTAAACATCCAGCCAGTATTATCCATTGCATTGTCAGAATAATAATCCAGAAGAAAACCGACCATAACCGCATCTCTTTGTCTTCTTCCTTCACTACATTTTATTGCAATCTCTAAATCACTTGTTTTTGGTTTTTTTGGCCACTCGTTCAGTCGTGGAGTATGAAGATATCTCATCCAAGGATTAGATTCTTCATTATTAAGAATTTTTTGTATCAAACGTATACGACGACCTTTAATAAGACTAGCCATAACATCATATCTAACATCAATTAATCTCCAAATAGCGGGGCGTTTCTTAATGAATTGTCTAATCAATCTTTCGGTTCTATGAACCAAATTTTCATATTCTTGTTGCTTCTGCAGACCAGCTGGATCATCTCTTCTATCGTATAAATGCCAAAGAGCGGAACAAGCATGATTAACAGCATTAACTTCAAACGGCCAATGAAGATTTAATTCAGACTCCATTGTCATAGATTGATTTGATTTTATATGAAGACGAACTTCAAACTCACGTTGTCCGATTTTTAGTGATTCAATAGAAATTTTTTTGTCTTTTGGAGCAACCCAAATATATTTAAGTTGTTCCTTTGAATTTACATCTTTCCTATACCATACTTGTACGGTTGTCACTCCGATGAATAATTGAGTCGTTCTTTCGTCATCCAAGAAAGCAGATATACGAGCATATCCTTTAGAATGTATCCAAGGTTCTTTATCGAATACTATAATAGGTTTTGTTTCGGCATTATCACGTTCTCCATCTTGATAATATATGGTATGGTAAACAGATAAATCCCATTCTGATTCATGAAGATACTTTACGTCAAGTGCAATTAAACCTTTTTTTGATTTAATAGTAGGAACGAGTATTTCTTTAACAAGAGTATGATCCAATACGGACGTAACGCTTCCATCGGAACCAGCAAGTATTATATTTCCACAACTTCTAACTAATTTATAAGTTCCAGATGAAAATAATTCCGTAGCATCTTGTAATATTCTAATTGCATTGTCCATATAACTAAATAAATCCCAAACGATGATTAAGGGTATCAAACTTTCTCTTTCTTGTGCAACGATAATTAAAGATTCATCATCATTTATAAAATCTACCGAAAGAATTCTTTCAACTCGAGGAAAACTTTGTGTTGAGATTTCCAATGAATTTTCTATTAAGTAAATTGTAATCGAATTAGCGCCACGACAATAAGCTAATAATGCATTATGTTTTGAAATGGCCACAGCGGGATTTCCATGACCAAATGCTGTTACTGCTGATTCTGCCCTTTGATGGAACACCATTTCTAATTTATCAGTTCTTAAATTATACATTTCCACCACTTGTACTCTATCTTTATAATCTTCAATTAAAAAGTAATCATTTTCTATGCTCCTACTTAATAATTCCAAACATGGAGTATTTTGATAAAGTTTTTCAAGTTCAGCTTGAATTTTCAGTGGAAAATAGAATTGTTGAAGTTGAGAAGAAGATGAAAATATATTCAACCATGAATTATTATTATTCTCATTATTAATAACGTTATTCGACATTACAATATTATCCAAATCAAAAAAAGTTTTAGATATTCCGTTAGCATTTACAACAACTATTGTAACAGTTTGTGGTTGCAATGGGTCATCATTTAAAAATCTAACCAATCCACCCGAATCATCAATTGCTGTTAATATTCTTGAATTATGAAGTGTTGATATTATAAAAGTTGTCGAGTTTACTCCCTTAACTCCTTTTTCTTCATCATATGTTAGGTGATTTTTCTCATTTTCTAACTCATTACTCGATTGATTATATGCAATTGTTGACATTGAACTATTCGTTACTGATTTACCTAACATCATTTCACTTTCATCAAAACAACTTAGAGCTATTAATGTATCAGAGTATGATTGCACGTTGTTGCCCATTTGTATAATATTAATCGGATTGGAAACTGCTAATGACCACACCAATTTAACGGAAGAGACGGAAGATCTAATTTCTTGAAGAGCTTCACAGTTTACTGGGCGTTTCTTAATTAATGAATCAACTTGACAAATATTTAACTCGAGCGTAGCTAATCATTGGTTATGAAAATAATTAAACTCTAAATAAAATAAATAAAATAAAATAAAATTCTAAAAAAAAAAAAAAAATAAATAAAATAAATACCCGAGTTAAATGTGGCAACTTGTCGACCGTTTGGACTAACTGCTACATGATGTGTAGGATATAATTTTTTATCAGAATTTTCTATATTTCCAACACCACTAACACTTCCTGCAAAAGTATCCTTCGAAGTTTCGTATAATATATCCATATATAATATATATATATTATATATATAATGTATTTTAACTACAAATACTTTTTTTTTCCAGTAATTTCAAAAAAAATTTCTTTTACTCAATAAAAGAAAATTTTTTCTAAAAAAAAAAAAATAAAACAAAATAATAAATAATGAGAAATATATATATATGAAAATGAGGAATTAAAAGGAAAGGAATGAAATTGGCTTTTTTTTTGTTTTGGCAAGGGAAAGAAGAAATAAGGAAACAGTGGTCCTATTAGGAAAAATTTGTGTAATTCGTGTGTACAGGCTAATAATTGTTAATATATATGGCGGATCTTTTAAATTAACAAACAAAAATGTATAAAATAATTTATTTTAAGCCTGACGTACTATTGTTGTTAATATTAATATTATATTATTCTTTATATAGATCATGATGTACGATACCAACCAATAACGAAGGAATCTTTTTTTATGAAACTTGGGGAATAATTTGTAAAATAGATGATGTTGTGCAAACATCCAAAAAAATTTTTACCTGAGGAGGCTATACATATTGTAATACTAAATTTGAGAAGCAAAGTTACTTGATCTGTATCACCTTACTTACTGGTCGCATATATATGTAATACAAGGTATGCTGGTCAAAGATGGTAACACGAGAAGGGTTAAAGAAACATAATTAATTTCGTATGAATTCGATTATTTATTGACATTAAACTTACATAAAAATATTATCAATGTCATATTTGGTAAATAAGTTTCCCTCTCTGAATTAAATAATTTTAAACTTACGCCACAAGATTAAACAATCGATATCATTTAATTCGTGTTTCTAAATATAGGTTTTGCTAAGCATTTCACTCAAAAATATGCGTTGTAACGCTATCATAGGCAGCAATATTAATTTCTTGCATTATTTAGATCGAAACATTTCTTGTAAGCCTCAATTTTACAAGTTTATAGCGCAGAAATTAATTCGTTTTCCCGATTGTTAGATTATCAAGTAATCGATTTTACCATATGATAATTATGTAACCATTGTTGTTTCAAGAATACCGCCCCCCTTTGAGAATACCTCCATGTAAGGTATCCACCGCCATTGCCAAATACGTAGTAGGTAGTAGGTAGCTCTTCAATTTCTAAAAATCTGCATATTTTAAATTTTTTTCAGGGTCTGAATTTAGGTATTTTTATATTATACCCGGGGTATCTTGTGCAGTACGGTACCTAAGTTTCAGTATTTTAAGAAACTAAACGGACTAAGCCAAGCATGCACTTACGTTGATACATTCCATATATATATCAGAATAATTTACGCGATAACGTGATATCATTTGTTTTCGTCACGTGCTATCAGAAATTCGTAAGAAGTATGGTAAATAACGTGACTACTCACTTTTTTTTATCATATAATAAATAGAGATAATTTTGGGCCTAGATCCAGCCTCGGTCCATCTTAAAAATCAAATATAAAAATTAGACTGAAGCTCTCATGAAAACATAAACGTTTAGAAAATATTCACTCCCAATGCACAAAGCAGCTGAAAGACTTCCAAGAACTTTGCAATCTAATGAAATCGACTTTATTTGTAAAACTGTATAAAAATGTTTTCTATTAAGGCGAAGTTCACTTAGTGTAATTCGTCACTAATATAACTAATATAATTCACAAATGTAAGAATTTAACAATTCAAAGAAACTAGTAATACATCACACTAAGTATATTACCAATACACTGAATCATAAAATGTGCGCAAGTTCTTAACATTTTCTGCGTTCTTATATAGGTAGTCTCCGAGTAGAAATACCGCCCTCGGTGTCCTCTCTTACATGTTTAAAATGGCATTCTCGGGACCTCCTAAAATTTCGATGAATACAATCTTTTTATTGCTTGCGACTTTCACACCAATACCATCTACTTTATTTAATGTTAAATCAAACTCTGGAAACAACAACTTCACATCTTAATACAGTCAGCTTGCACTTCAATCCAATCAAACATGTATTCTTTATAAAATGATTAAATTTCCTTTGAATAAAGCACAATCCTATATACGGCGTGTTCCTTTCCCCAATATTGTGATTCATTGTATTTTCGTTGATCATAGGGAAACTGAATTTAAACAGTATAAGTTAGTCGGCCATTCCAAGAAAGAGGACACATTAGAGTCCTGGAAAAAAATAAATTCATAAAGAATAGTTTCACAAACCTTCCGAAATTGATAATCAGCAATCAATGGAGTCATTATAGTACTCTTGGATGCATCTTTCTCTGATTAAGTAAAGAGATCTTTAATAAATATTTGATTTAACATCGAGGTTGATGTTTATTACCAATAATACATGTACAAGCCAGCCACAAATATCTTCTGGAATTACATCGACTCGATCAGCTTTCCTGATTATACATTGTTAACATTTATCGAAATATTTTGCTAAATATTGTATAGAATGTTCGCTGAGGGTTGGTTTTCGTGGTGTATTATAGTCATTTCGCGTGGTCTCAGATGTGGTATCTTGAGTTGATTACTTAAGCGTAGCTTTTAAAAATGAATTACGTAAATACACATTTCAACTCACACCATCATCATTTGATTTAGTAATAGCCATTCTCCTAACCACGCATGATACTTTCATAACTTTCATAACTTCGGATGATAGCTCCTCGCTTTCGTAACAATGTCTAAATCATCAGAAAAAATCGGCATGGTTGCTATTAGACTGAACCTGAACTTGAGGGAGATAATCCTCGGTTGTACTCTTCAATTTCTTTTTTGCAGACTTATCAAAAATGTCGATCAAACGTAAATAGGCCTTTCGTTTGATTCCAATCTATTAGATAGAACCAATGTGCTGCCAGTCGAATTCTTCATGAACGGAACACTAATTTTCTTACCCGTTTCTCCTCAATCAGTTTCTTTACCTCGCATTTTCTCGATAATCATCCTCATTTTTCAACTGCAACAAAGATAATATATATATATATAATCTATTTTATAATACATATATATATATATCAATGAGCGATGGAAGGTGGGAAACGCAACCCCATATTTTATATTATCGCGAAAACGCAGCTTCTTCAAAGTCACCCTACACTCAAGACGAGGGCGGAGAGCGCAACCTCATATTCCATGAATACACTGATTCTTACAGGAACGTAACCCGTTGGAATTCCCACATCACTTGCAGGAACGGAACCGCACATTATAAATAAACTTTTCGATAAGCCTTTCGTCAAATTTCTTCCAAAGGTATTTTTGTCTGTCCATGGTTTATCTTTAAATTGTTTCGAATATTATTTTTTTTTTACACATGAAATTAACTATAGGATATTTTTGCAGAACGCGTTTCTTCGAAATACGCGCTGATTTCTGTTCATAGATAAGATATGCAAGAAAGTCAGAACTCAGATATGTTGAACCTACCTTTATCGAAAGACATTTTGCTTAAAAAACCTTTTAAAAAACCTACAGAATCTTAAATTATACTTGTATATAATATATACGTCGTAACTAGTCGAAGTAGTTGTCTCGTCCTGTAGACATGTAGATCTATGATCAATCGTACGATATTTATTTAGTCGCATAAATTTTTTAGATAATTTTCTAAAAATAACTCATTACATTTTATTATATTAAATTAATTAAATTACTATTTTTAAAGGTATAATTAAACATTAAAATTTCCAAGCTTAACAGTTAATGAATTTTATTAAAGAAATTTATCAAAAAAATATGTAATACAAAAATATCAAACTTCAAGACGTGCAATATTGATGATATATTCATATAAAATGATAAATTGATGATATAGAAATATAGTAAATTCTTTAGTTAAAATTATAGTTAGATTTAATTTTTTTAAATATAAAATAAACAAGTTTTAAATATTCTGAACCTACAAGAATAAAATGATCCCCCTATTAAATTGCTAATAAAAAAGGTACCATTTTTGTATAATTATAAAAGAAAAAAATATTTTGTTCAGGTACAAGCGTATAGTAAAAATCCGAGTATATTCAATTCAACTGGTTGACTGTATACCATCATTCTTTTTTGCCTTACCTTTTTAATTTTTCAAATTTATAGATTGCTCTTGAGAATTAAAAATTGTTAGCTAAATTTGTTAAAACCAGGTAGAACATGAGATCAATTTTTGATTCGTTATTAACGTTGTCTGATTTTGAGTGTTTCTTTTAAACTAGTTTGGAGTTTTGTTCAGTTTGAATTTAAATTGTTATTAATCTAAACTTAGGAACTAGGGTTTATGATTAGCAAAAAGTATTCACATTTTAAAAAAAAGTTTTTTTGATACGATATCTGTAATTTGAATAGTATCTAAGTTTTAGCGGACTTTTAATTAATTGTTGTATGGTGTCGATACGTTACTACTACCTTTACTACCTACCTTTTATATATTTAATGTTATTATGGTTTATTTATTTATTTATTCATTTTTTTTTGAATACAATTCCATAATATTAACATAAAAGATTGGTATCTATTATGGTGAGAATAAAGAAAATTAAATTAGAAATGAGTACGCATTATTGTAATTACCATAAGCAATTTTTTTATATTTAATCTTATAACATTTGTAAAATGATAACGTTTTATCATAACTTTAATTCGAATTTTTTTTAATAAAATACGGAAGACAAATTTATTTACAAAATCAGGCCATAAAAAAGACTGAGGAATTATTGTTTAAATTTTTTTCACACATAGCCCATATGGTCTAATATCTTTTTCATCAGGTGTAACCCAATACTTTCCGTCATTATGTTCTTCAAACCCTTCGGGATTAACTCTATTCTGAAAAACAGCTTTATATAAAGTACCCTTGTGCATAAACATTGTAGCAAAATTTTCAGCTATCTCAATTATAGGAGTTGAATATATTCCTTTTCCATATCTAATGCGATTTCCTTTATCAAGTCGATAACCTTCTCCAGCAATAGCATTAAAACATTCTTTTTTTGTACCATGATAAGAAACTGGCCATTCATAAGGACTATCGCCAACTTGACCCAACCATCTATCATCATGACCATATTTTCTTGAAACATTAAGGGCTATTCTCTCCCACCCACAAGGCCTTCTATACAATACTCGTTTCCCACGATAATACTTTTGTCCACTATCATTTAAATTCGTGAAATCATAGTCATATTTAGGGTCTAAAAAATCTTCTGTGATAATGCAGTAATTTTTGATAGCACAGGTATCCATGTTAAAGTTCCCTCCCAATAGTCGAAGTGAAATATGTACATTATCTCCTTGTTGAATGTTGTAAGATCTTAAAGTTTTATGATCTTCCAATCGTCTATTAGCAAATTCAAGGCGTATTAATTTGATATCATATTCAAGCTTATCTTGAATGATATACTTCAATTCAAGAACAGTGTTATGTGTATCCACAAATATTGCCTGACTGTCTCCAGAAAGGTTTATGACAAAAATTTGAATAAAATTAGGGGTGGTGAAAGTAAGGAAAGTGTCTTCAACTTCATTAAATTCATTTCTAACATACATTAAAGAAATATTATGAATGAAATCAAGGTCTAAAATTTGTTCAGGTGAAATGGTACATCCATTAGCTATACATTCATCATAAGTTTTTACAGGAATATCAAGTATAGAGGACATTGCAGAGGCAACAAGAGATAATTGAGACATTTTTTTTTGTTTATCTTTTTTTTGCCGTTATCTTATTGTCCGGAGCGTAACAAAGAATATACTTAAATTATTATTTTTTTTTTGTTGAGAGTATTAATACGGTTAATACTAAATCTTCATGTGAAAATGCTAAAAAAATTCAATTAATAGTTCACATGGTCATGTGATATTTGAAGCAATTACGTCTTTTCACATTTTCTATTATCGCCAGTATACTGCGCCAAACATAACGTTTGATATACTGCGCGAGATTTCGTGGCTATAAAAGGTATTCTTTTTTATCGCAATTGGTATTTACTTTATTTCGCTGTCAAAAAGGTTTACTATTTTCTTGAATAATGGAAGAACTTTTCCTATAGTCTTATGTGTAATGAAGGCACCAGATGTTATTGGAAACGTATGTATGTCGAGTATGTGCCCCAGAAAATTTTCAACGAAATTTTGGAAAATGGACGCTAACATTGACAAATTTGTTCAACATGCTCAGCTGTCAGGAAAAAATTTCTACACAACATTAGAATGGTTACCTTATGATCAATTTTACAATATCGAGTATATTGCAAGAAGCAGTGTATATATAGGCAATATGGAAGAATGAAATTGATACTTCACATCTTCTGTATGAAGTGTTAACCCATGGAAGTAGCTCTGAAAAGTTTAAAAACTCAAAAAATATCACATCAGAGTTTATGAATGAGGTATAAATTGAATAACCATTAACAGGATTCTAAAATATGTTTTTTACTATTAAACGCATGATTATATTGCATCGCATTATAGAATTGTGCTTGGTTAATAAAATCTATACGAGTGAAATAATTCGAGATTTATCGTATAGTGCGGCATACAGTACCTCCAGCAATAGTGTCCCCTAATATAGTACCAGGGTACTATTCAACTACAAATTTCATCCAAAGTTATTCCTTGTATCTAAGATCAGGTCACGTGTTTAATTGCTCATTTTTTTTGTGTTTTTGGCTTTTTGCCGTCACTGATCAAAGAGTTTATTTACTATTAGTAATGAAGGGTTTTTACAAGTATATATGCCCTCAAACTTTCTCAATTTTCTCAAAACTCCTTGAAAAAATAGAATCTTAAAAATTCATTTTATCACTTTACAGGTTTATATCCTGCTCTGCGTTTTCTCGTGTTCTCGTGTTTACTTTCGAATGACTTTATCTTTTATTTCAATAAGAGTGTTGCAACAGGAGTAAGGTGTAGAAATGTCATTAGAGACCAGACAAATATCTACAAATTAATCAGGTAAGCGACGTTTAATACTGTTTAATAACAATAGTAATATCATGGCTAACGAGTGACTGCAACAGATCTGTGCGATTATTGATCAATTATTGGAGCGAAAACTAAAAGGTGATGTCGTCAAGGTCCCTCTTCCTAATGAACTAGATATGAACAGTGTTGGCTCGAAGTAATACATGCAAAATATGATGCTGACAGGGTTGGAAACGATTTATTTATTAAAGTAAGTTCAATTATAGCCTACACGCTCGTATACTGTATATCATTTATTAATCCTGGAAAATTTATATTCATAATTTAGTATGATGGATGTGCCAAGGAAGCTATCCATCGGCGACTAGCGAATTTGGCTGAAGCACACAATCCAGCCTGGTATGTAGTAAATCACGGAATATGTATTGTTGAAGGCATAGAACGTCGGCCCGACGTTGGTGTGTGGTACACTCAACCGACATGTAGACAATGCATTAAACCTATTGTTTATAAATGTCCTCCCCGACGTATGGGTAGAGGTAATTGTATTAAATCTTTATTTAGGAAAAATGCAAATGGTTTGAGACTTAACAGATCTGAATCCTTGCAGATAGAGATCATGACCGAGCAAATGCAATAAACAGGATTACCCATGCTCAACAACATTGGATTGGGATTGAATACATCGACATTGCTATATCTGAATCCATTTGTCGAAATCCGAATCCCCGACAAGCTTCAATTGCTGCAATTGCTCAAAATAACATCTCAAACCGACCTCTATATGCTATTCATTGGGACGCAAATAATAACCAAATTTAATATCCTTATAACTGGAATACACATCTATTACCTAATGGGTACTTGATTTTAACCTTATTCTTAGAGAACTTTCGTAATAGATAGTTACTATTATATCATTAAATATACCAAAGATGATAAATAGCTTTTATTGCATATGTATTACACAAAGTATCTCTGGAAAACTCTTGAATTAGTAGGTCTGAGAAGTTGTCCGTTATGTTTACAAATAAAATAAAAATCATACGTGCGAATTGATATTATTGTGCTCTATCTCTTATGTGCAAATATTGATTGCTAAATAGCGTGAGGCAAACACGCAAAAATACAAAAGTTAAAATGTGAGATATTTAATAATTACTGCGAATTATACAAATTATTGTTCTTCTTTGTCAAATATCGCTTACTCAAAGGTTAATTATTCCATGTTAGATTTATGTAACACAAACTTTTTTGGCCTTTTTTAATATTCCGGTATAATTAATTAAAAAAAGCAGATTATAAATGCCGAAAACTGTAAAATTCAATCCGCGTGTACATGATACATTTATTATATACATAGTTACATACCGATTAATTCTAGCAAAATTTATTGCGACGGGCAGAATTATGAGATGAAAGTCATTGCTGAAAAGGAAATAAACTCGCTTGTATCAAATAGTTCGGTAGATTACTATAAATGTGAAACCAAGAAATAAATTTAAACCAGAAAAAATACGATACCATATTTGCAACTGTCAGGTACCTGCTACAAGTTCTGCCGCAAATCCAGCGGTGAATTCAGTAGATATCTGCTGCAAATTCAGCCACAAATTCAGCAGGAATCTCCGTGAAAACAGCAGATATCTGTCATGAAAGTAACAGGTACCTGCTGTGATAGCAGCAAAACTTTTGATCTGAACGGTTTGCCATAATCCCCTTACACAAAGTCAATGAATGGCGCGTGACATTCGGAAATTCCATATATTTATTTCAAGCACTAAAAATTCTTTTATTTTTATCTATTTTATTTTTTTTAAAAAAAATGACTGACTTGTCTGATTGCTTAAATTATTAAATTTACCAGGCTTAATAAATTTTTATTATTAGATAAATTTATCTATCACATTAAAAATAAAAAATATCAGAATAATCAGATTGATTAGACTCAAACTCGACGTGCGTCAGTTATTCTATCCAATGATATATATAAATATTATTCTAGCGTATAACAAAAATGGTATAAAATTATTTACAATGTTACAATTGTTTTATAAGTCATAATATTGAGATTTGGAAATGATACATTCATATAAAATGTTAATTGATGATTAGATTGTAAATTGTAATGACATTTATATCATTTTATCATTAAATAATTTATACCACTTGATTCATCTACAACAAATCTAATGTAAGTATATATGAAATATAGTAACAAATTCTTTAGTTAAAATTATATTACACAGATCGAAAAGTGAAAATCAGGCATCAATCGGTCATCAATCGGTCACCAATCAGGTAACTGATTGGTGACTGATTGATGCCTGTTCGACCTGTGTTATTCTTTCCCAGAATTGTGGAATGGAACATAAAATCTTGATTATGTAAGTGACAAATAAATTAATTTTACAAGAATAAAATGATCCCCCTATATTAGAAACTAAATTGCTAATAAAAAGGTGCCATTTTTTACACTAATATTATTCAGTATAGCAATTTTTTACATTAATTTGCAAAGTGTAATAGTATACGTTTTTGAAATAAACGTTAAGAAAGTAAAGTTTCTTTGTAAAAGTTAGTCAGAAAGAAATATAAAATCACCGTATTTTGCGGGAGGTTCCTTAATGTGCAGTGAGGTGTACGATATTAACCTGGAATTAACGTTAACGCTATCACGTGCAAGTGCATAACTCCTAAACTCGGGCCAGTTTATACGTTAAAATTGTACACCTCCACTGTACGTTAGTGTTTACTAACAGCAAAATACGGTATTGTATAATTTTAATCTTTCGCCATTACCTTTTTAATCTTTTTCAAATTAGGAAATTAAAAATTATTAGCCAATTTGTAACCTTGAACATGGGAATAGGAAGGTCCCACTTCAGTTCTACTTCGTTTTCTTGAAACCAGAGGTAGAACATTAGAAAAGTTAAGTAACGGTCATTTTATAATTCACGCTAATAATGTCAGTCTGATCTTTTTAATCAGTTTGGAGTTTTGTTCAGTTTGAATTTTTAAGTTTCTAAGTTTCTGGAATGATCCAAACTCAGGACTAGGGTATATATTTAGCATATTGGATTTAAAGTTGATAGCGCATTTTTTTTATAAAAAAAAAGCTTTTTTGATGATATCTGTAATTTAAATAGTATTAATATTAAAATTATAAATATATACATATTTTTGAATACAATTCCATAATGTTATTGGTATCTGTCTTGGAGAACTATCGTTTGAATATTTTTTCACACACAACCCATATGGTCTAATATCTTTTTCATTAGGTGTAACCCAATACTTTACGTCATAATGTTCTTCAAACCCTTCGGGATTAACTCTATTCTGAAAAACAGCTTTATATAAAGTACCCTTGTGCATAAACATTGTAGCAAAATTTTCAGCTATCTCAATTATAGGAGTTGAATATATTCCTTTTCCATATCTAAAGCGATTTCCTTTATCAAGTCGATAACCTTCTCCAGCAATAGCATTAAAACATTCTTTTTTTGTACCATGATAAGAAACTGGCCATTCATAAGGACTATCGCCAACTTGACCCAACCATCTATCATCATGACCGTATTTTTTTGAAACATTAAGGGCTATTCTCATCCATCCATACGGTCTTCTATACAATACTCGTTTCCCACGATAACGCTTTTTTCCATTATCTTTTAAATTCGTGAAATCAAAATCATATATAGGGTCTAAAAAATCTTCTGTGATAATGCAGTAATTTTTGATAGCACAGGTATCCATGTTAAAGTTGCCTCCCAATAGTCGAAGTGAAATACGTACATTATCTCCTTGTTGAATGTTGTACGATCTTAAAGTTTTATGATCTTCCAATCGTCTATTAGCAAATTCAAGGCGTATTAGTTTGATATCATATTCAAGCTTATCTTGAATGATATACTTCAATTCAAGAACAGTGTTATGTGTATCCACAAATATTGCCTGACTGTCTCCAGAAAGGTTTATGACAAAAATTTGAATAAGATTGGTGGTGAAAGTAAGGAAAGTGTCTTCAACTTCATTAACTTCATTTCTAACATACATTAAAGAAATATTATGAATGAAATCAAGGTCTAGAATTTGTTCAGGTGAAATGGTATATCTATTAGCTATACATTCATCATAAGTTTTTACAGGAATATCAAGTATAGAGGACATTGCAGAGGCAACAAGAGATAATTGAGACATTTTTTTTTG
Organism: Oehlia diaphana; assembly: GCA_003833135.1. NCBI lineage: Eukaryota > Fungi > Glomeromycota > Glomeromycetes > Glomerales > Glomeraceae > Oehlia > Oehlia diaphana. The sequence goes on along the minus strand of QZLH01000373.1, from coordinate 43,138 downwards.
TTTATCCTTTTTTTTGCCGTTATCTTATTGTCCGGAGCGTAACCAAAGAATATACTTTTTATATACTAAATCATTTTTTTTTCTATTAAATACGGTTAATACTAAATTTTCATGTGAAATTACTGAAAAAACTCACTAACAGTTCACATGGTCATGTGATACTTGAAGCAATTACATATGGGGAATCTTAACCTGTTCCAGGGGGTATACGTTTCTTATCCTGTTCCCCTGCATCAGCCACATCAGCCCCAGCCACATGGATTTATTTGTTGTTTTACCAGTTATCCTTATACAATAC